>JAJPUD010012485.1:0-19694 GCA_023553655.1 Myrmecobius fasciatus | reverse complement strand
GCTGTTGCATTTTGTTGGTGATGTATAAAAATGCTGATGATTTATGTGGATTTATTTTGTATCCTGCAACTTTGCGAAAGTTGTGGATTAATTCTAATAGTTTTTTAGTTGATTCTCTAGGGTTCTCTAAGTAGACCATCATATCTTCTGCAAAGAGTGATAATTTGGTTTCCTCATGACCTACTCTAATTCCTTTAATCTCTTTTTCTTGTCTTATTGCCAAGGCTAGCATTTCTAATACAATATTATATAGTAATGGTGATAGTGGGCAACCTTGTTTCACCCCTGATCTTATTGGGAATGGTTCCAGTTTATCACCATTACATATGATGCTAGCGGATGGCTTTAAATGGATGCTACCGACTATTTTAAGGAAAAGTCCATTTTAATAGGAATGGATGTTGGATTTTATCAAATGCTTTTTCTGCATCTATTGAGATTATCATATTTTTTTGTTAATTTGGTTGTTAATATAATCAATTATGTTAATAGTTTTCCTAATATTGAACCATCCCTGCATTCCTGGTATAAATCCTACTTGGTCATGGTGTATTATTCAGGGAATGATTTTCTGTAATCTCTTTGCTAATATTTTATTTAAGATTTTTGCATCAATATTCATTAAGGAGATTGGTCTGTAATTTTCTTTCTCTGTTTTTGTTTTACCTGGTTTAGGTATCAGTACCACGTCTGTATCATAATAGGAGTTCGGTAGGAGTCCTTCCTTCCCTATTTTTTCGAATAGTTTATATAATATTGGAGTTAATTGTTTTTTAGATGTTTGGTAGAATTCACATGTAAATCCATCTGGTCCTGGGGATTTTTTCTTAGGGAGTTGATTAATGACTTGTTCTATTTCTTTTTCTGAAATGGGACTATTTAAGTAATTTATTTCCTCTTCTGTTAATCTGGGAAATCTATATTTTTGTAGATATTCCTCCATTTCACTTAGGCTGTCAAATTTATTGGCATACAGTTGGGCAAAGTAACTCCTGATTATTGCTCTAATTTTCTCTTCATTGGTGGAAAGTTCTCCCTTTTCATTTTTGAGACTAACAATTTGATTTTCCTCTTTCCTTTTTCTAATTAAATTAACTAGAGGTTTATCTATTTTGTTGTTTTTTCATAAAACCAACTTTTAGTTTGATTTATTAATTCAATAGTTTTTTTACTTTCAATTTTATTAATCTCTCCTTTTATTTTTAGGAATTCAAGTTTGGTATTTGATTGGGGGGTTTTAATTTGTTCTTTCTTTAGCTTTTTTAGTTGCAAGCCCAATTCATTGATTTTTTCTTTCTCTATTTTATGCAAATAAGCATCTAGAGATATAAAATTTGCCCTTATTACCGCTTTAGTTGTATCCCACAAATTTTGGTATGTTGTCTCATTATTGTCATTCTCTTGGATGAAATTAGTAATTGTGTCTGTAATTTGCTGTTTCACCCATTCATTCTTTAGGATAAAATTATTTAGTTTCCAATTGCTTTTTTGGTCTGTTTTCTCCTGGCTTTATTTTGCATGTGATTTTTATTCCGTCATGATCTGAAAAAAATGCATTTATTATTTCTGCCTTCCTGCATTTGATTTTGAGGTTTTTGTGTCCTAACACATGGTCAATTTTTGTAAAAGTTCCATGGACTGCTGAGAAAAAAATAAACTCCTTTCTGTCTCCATTTAATTTCCTCCAAAGATCTATCATACCTAACTTTTCTAACATTTTGTTTACCTCCTTAACTTCTTTCTTATTTATTTTGTGGTTTGATTTATCAAGTTCGGAGAGAGCAAGGTTGAGATCCCCCACTATTATCGTTTTTCTGTCTATTTCTTCTTGCATCTCTCTGAACATTTCCTCTAGGAATTTCCATGCTATACCACTTGGTGCATATATGCTTAATATTGATATTGCTTCATTATCTATAGTACCCTTTAGGAAGATACAATTTCCTTCTTTGTCTCTTTTAATTAAGTCTATCTTTGTTTTTACTTGCTCTGAGATCAGGATTGCTACCCCTGCTTTTTTTTGTTCACCTGAAGCATAATAGATTCTGCTCAAGCCTTTTACCTTCACCCTGTATGTATCTCTATGTTTTAGATGTGTTTTTGTATACAACATATTGTTGGATTCTGGTTTTTAATCCAGTCTGCTATCTGCTTCTGCTTTAAGGCAGAGTTCATTCCATTCACATTCACAGTTAAAATAACTAATTCTGTATTTCCTGCCATCTTATTTACCCTAGCTTATGCTTTTCTCTTTCTTATCCCCTTTCCCTCCTCCCTACTATTTTGCTTTTGATAACCACTTCCGTCAAACAATCCTTCCCCTTTAGAGCCCCACCCACCCCTTTTCCCCCCATTTCTCTCCTGTTTCCTTATAAGTACGTCTATTATTCCCTCTGAGCCAAATCTGATGAGATGGAGATTAACCAAATTCTCATTCCCCTCCCTTTTCCCCCCTCAATCATTATAGGTTTTCTTTGCCTCTACATGTGATGTAATTTCCCTTATTTTACCTCCTTTTCCTCTTGTTCCAGTGTTATCCCTTTTCTACCTCTAATTTCTTTTTCAGTTTATCATATCATAATAATCATAAAATCACAATAATCATATCATAATAATCATAAAATCACAGTAATCATATCATAATCATAATGTAATAATAGATTCATAAAATCAACCCTCATTCTATAAGTATCTATAACATAAATATAGTTCAAGAGTTTTTTTTTTTTTTTTCCTTGTTACCTTTTTATTTTTCTTTTGTGTTCTGTGTTTGTAGATCAAATTTTTTGTTCAGTTCTGGTCTTTTCAGTAGAAATAGGTGAAATTCTCCTATATCATTGAATGACCATCTTCTTCCCTGGAAGATAATGCTCATTCTAGCTGGGTAACTTATTCTTGGCTGTAATCCAAGTTCCTTTGCCCTTCGGAACATCTGATTCCAGGCCCTTCGATCCTTCAAAGTAGTAGCTGCTAGGTCCTGTGTGATCCTAATTGTGGCTCCCCGATATTTAAATTGTTTCTTTCTGGCTTCTTGTAATATCTTTTCCTTGGTATGATAGTTCTGGAATTTAGCCACGATATTGCTGGGGGACTTAATTTTTGGGTTTCTTTCAGGAGGTGATCGGTGGATTGTTTCGAGGAGTATTTTGCCTTCTGGGTGTAAAATATCAGGGCAGTTTTCTTTTATGATTTCCTGGAAGATAGTGTCTAGGTTTTTTTTTTTTTTCATCATGGCTTTCAGGAAGCCCTATAATCCTTAGATTGTCTTTCCTAGATCTATTTTCCAGGTCAGTTGTTTTTCCTAGGAGATATTTCATGTTTTTCTCTATCTTTTCTTTTTTTTTTGTTTTTGTTCAACTGATTCTTAAAGTCTTGATGAGTCATTCATTTCCAATTGTTCGATTCTAATTTTTAATGTCTTATTTTCTTCAGTTACTGTTTTTAGTTCCTTTTGCAATTGACCAATTACATTTTTTTGTTCATTGCATTCTTTTTCCATTTTTTCTATTTCATTTTGCAGTGATCTCATTTTGTTTCCCCATGTTTCTTCTAACTCTCTTTTCAGATTTTTTATGCAATCTTCAAAGAAAGCCTTGTGACATGGAGACCAGTTTATGTCTCTCTTTGGGGCTTTTTCTGGAGTTGCTTTACCTTTAGGGGCCTCAGGATTTGAGGTCTGTTCTTCCCTCTCTCCATAAAAGTTGTCTATGGTGAGAGCTCTTTTTGTTTTTTTATTCATTTTTTTTAAAGGTGTGAGGTTTGTTTAGGGCAAAGCTGCTTTAATTTGCCCTGGGGCAGTTCTGCTGATTGAATTATTTCAGGTATTGGCCAGTTTTGCTGATTGAATTATTTCTGGTGCTGATCAGTCCTGTTTTGAGGTTCTTCCAGAGTATCTTCTTGTAGAATTGTGTTGTCCTCCAGATATTGGGGATTTTTTTTTGCTTCAAAATCAGTCTAGAGGCTTTATATGTTGTTGTTTTGAGGGAAGGTTAGAAGAGGTTACAGAGACTCCTGTCTGATCTCCGCCACCATGGCTCCACCCCCGGAAGGAAGAACCAATCCTCATACTCTTAATCTTCTTATTTGGTTTTGATTGCATGGTTGGAACATGTTTGAAAAAAATACTTTAGGATTAGTATAATGATAACCTGTGTTCCAGTCCATTCTGAATAGTATATAGGATCTTATTCCATGAGACATGAGTTTATAATCATAATTTTGAAAGTTGTCAATTATGTTTCTAGTTTGTTGCCATTACAAAAAGGGCTGCTACAACATTTTTTTCCGCATGAATCCTTTTCTCTTCATATTATCTCGTTGAGATACAAGCCCAGTACAGTCACTCCTACATCAAAGGGTATGCACAGTTTGATAGCCCTTTGGACATACATAGTTCCAAATTGCTCTCCAGAATGGTTGAATCAGTTCACAACTCCACCAAAAAAGTATTAGTGTTCCAGTTTCCTCACATCCCTTCCAACATTTATCATTATCTTTTCTTGTCATCTTACTCAATCTGAGGGGTGTATTGAAGTACTTAAGAATTGTCTTAATTTGCATTTCTCTGATCAATAGTGACTTAGAGCTTTTTCATATGACTCGATATTATTTTAATTTTTTCATCTGTAAATTGTTCTTGTAATTGGAACATTTATCATTTGGAGAATGGCTAGTCACTTGAGTCAATTCTTTATATATTTTTGAAATGAGGTCTTATCAGAATCCTTGGATGTAATTTTATTCCCATACTAGATCCCAAGTTAATAATTAGTTATGAATAAAATAATGTAATTATTTATCTCAGTAGTAAACATTGCATAAAATATTATCAGTTGTTAAATGAAACTTCTATTAGATCTCCTTATATTCCCTATCATTTTATTTGAATAGTCTCTACTATAACAATTAGACAATGATTTCATCAAATAGTATATTACTGAGTTTATGTGTTTGTGTAGAGTTTTCACCTAATTTGTGCCCCTAATGGAAATTTTAATTTTTTTTTTTTTTTGCTTTTTGCTGAGGCAATTGGGGTTAAGTGACTTGCCCAGGGTCACACAGCTAGGAAGTGTCTGAGACCAGATTTGAACTCAGGTCCTCCTGACTTCAGGGCTGGTGCTCTAACCACTGCGCCACCTAGCTGCCCCAATTTTAAATTTTTTTAAAACCAACAGCAAATAGATTTGGTCATTATTTCTTTCTATTTGAAATTTGTTTTTTTGAAACCACCTCATTTCTGTTTATTTTTTATTTTTCACTTATTTTCACTGAGATTTTTAACCCTGGCCTTAATCAAAGATTCTTATTTTGTCTAGATTATAAATCACTATATGGTAGTTTCAGCAATATGTCACCAAACAGGTAATGCCCAGAGGAATTTGTCTAGGCTACCAAGAAGCAGAAGTTAGATCACTATGATATCATGGCATCGTCAGAAATCATTAAAAGCTTTCCAATTAGTTATGAACACATTTTTTGAAACATTATTTTTCTAATTCCTTGTAAAAAAATTCACATTTAAAAAAAATCATATTCCAAATCATCTCCTCCCCAACCCTCACCTACATTGAGAAGGCAAGCAATTTAATATAGATTATACAGGTTTAATGGTGCTTTGTATTTTTAAAGCAACACATTGACATTGACTCATAATATAAAAAAGACCTCCTAGAAAGTGGTTTATTCCTTGTCCAGATAGTAGACATTTAATTTCATAGATTTTAGGTTTTTTTTTACTTAATTGAACATCACAAAGCTTTAAAAATAAAGTTTTCAATTCTTTTCAGAATTTCACCCCTCATTCTATCATTTATTTGCTTCTGATTTTCTGTAATTATGTCATTTGGATGGGTAAGAAATCACTTATAATGTTCTGAGTATCCTTCCCTCACCACAGGACAGGAGAAACAAAATTAAAACTCATTAAATTTATTATAGTCATATCTCAGAGTAGAATATGAAATGATAATATTGGAAAGTTTTAGTGTGTTGAAAATGATGTGAAAAAAGAAACAATTTTTGATTGTATCGTCAAGGAAGACTTCATTGTAAATGTAATATTGGAAATGGTCCTTAAAGTAGGAAAAAGCTTAGCAAAAAATGATGGAGAAGGGCAATATAGAAATAAGGAATAATGAGAGGAGGGAAACCTATGGATTATGAGTTGTCTGGTTTATCTGAAATATAGAATCTGTGTCTGGGAAGAGTAATTTAAGGTTAAAAAGTAGGGTTCATCAGGTCAGTATTCAGTGAAATACAGAGGGTTTGATGTATTGTAAATTTTATAGATATAGATATGGCTATAGATAACAATGTGTCTATATCTATTATTTTCAAGTGTAAAACAGGATTATACTAGAGACAATATTGTTTTTCCAAAGGTAATTCCAATCATGGACACAAACTGTAAAGAGGTCCACTCTTATGATAGGCAATGTCAGAATATCAGAGAATAAATATGAGAGATATATCAGAAGTATAATAAATAAAAATGCTACTAATTAGAAGTGAGAGGAATGGAAATGAAAGAATTTGTGATTAATCTTTTTTTTTTCTTGAATGGTAGACTGATAAAAAGTCTAACAATTGGTTGTGTATGAGGTTTTTTTTTTAATTAGATACAAATTTGGGAGTCCAGATAAGCTTCATTTTAGACAATTTGACTAAGATTTGTCACCTGAATAAAGAGTTGATAACACTACTACAGCCTATTAAAAATTAAAGGATAGGAATCATCTCCAAAGAAATACCATTTGCACTTAATACAGAAGATGATATTGACAAGGAAGATAGCATAAAGCACTATAGAACAAGATAAGAGCCTTGAGAAATATTAACTTTAAAGTGTATATAGAAGCTGAGTTCATAAAGGTAAAAAAGATGATAGCATGAGAAAGCAAAGAAAAAAAACAGAATAATATGCTTTCAGAGAAACTAAGTAGAGAACTGTTAACAATAAATTGTTCAACTATAGCAATGGCTGTAGAGATTTAGGGAAATGAAGACAAAGAATGGAAATTGAATTTCAAGATAAAGCCTTCATGAGGAATATAAGCAGAGAACAGTTTGCTTTGGCTAACAAGAATCTAAATCAGGACTAAAAAATCCTGGATTATGTCTCCATATGAATCAAATATATTATTGAGGTAAATTCAAATATTAGGGGAAATTAATTGTATATGTATTATATTTCCATATTCTCCAAATGTCCAGCTCCTAAATGAAATCATCCTGAGGATAAATGGAATACATAATAGAATTTCTGAAATTCTCATAAGCTTTTGGGAGTAGGAAGAAAAGGGAGTAGGCTCTACAGGGTAGCTCAATGACAAAAGTAGGGTTAATGACATATGTTATAATGAAAGAAACTTAACTGTTTCTGGAAAGTTAAAAAAAAGCCATCTCCCTAGGCACCAAAATGTAGTTTCTAAAATAATAATGTTTTTCTTTGGCATCTTTGACATATCTCTGGGAGTACACCACTTAGTCACTCATAACCTATTAAATTGGGAGAATGTTAAGTAAGGTTTCCTTGAAGATAATAGTTGAAGAGGAGTTGAAGTGCTTAATGTATATGTTTATATCTAGCCAAGGCAATGGTTTTGAGGACCTAATGACTTCTTATTTTGATTCCAAACTTGGAGAGAAAAAGAATGTGTATAGAATTAGAATTTTATGTAAAAAATAAACAATTCCTTCTAGTTGAAGGAAGAACCTTAGAAAGAAAAAATATATGCATCAGATCTACTTTTGACATGTTGCATTAATCCATATTTGCCAGTACTGTGTATCCTGAAAGCAATCCATGATTCCAGACACCTGATTTGGCTTTTAGAGAACATGACCCAGGTATGTATCTGACTTTGATATGGTAAAAATTTAAGATTCCCTACCCCACACTTACATATATATATATATATATATATATGTATATGTATATACATATATATATATATATATACACAACTTGTATCCATATTTTTTCTGCTACCTTAAACCTTTGTGGACTAGTTTAAGCAATTGATACCAAACCTTGGATCCCAATTTAATGCAAATTTTCTTTTCTTAACATGTGAGCAACTAAATAGACCAAGGACACACATGTATGATACATGTATGCACACAAACCACTTAGTATAAACCATCTTTTTACAAAATTGTTTTAATTGTCAAACTCAGTTTTTATTATTCTCCTCTTAAAACTAACTCGTTTTTCCAGTTGTACCAACTTTCTCCAAAAACTTATCAAATCTTGTTTTAGGGTGGATGATAAAGGTCTTTGGCTAAGGAGTTTTTGCACTGTTTACTTCATCAGGAAGATAGGAAAGCAGTGTTTGTAAACCAACAAATATTAATGAAATGTGACCTGTTTCTATGCCTTTTATGAATTAATTTATTCCTTTCTACATCATTTGAGGATTGTGAGCTATTAAGTTGATATTGTTTCTGTATAATAATTAATTAGATTGTATCTTGTAAAGTGCCTTTTCTTATAGTGTTCTATCTGATCCTCATAATAGGTGAGGTGGGCAAGGAAACTATTATCACCACTTTAATAAAATAGAAAAATAAAACTTAGAATTCTATTTGTTCCCAGAGTCACCTAGACGTACTTTAGTAAATAGGAAAGCAGGAAAAGCAGGTAAGTGGTAAATAGAAGATGAGGCAGGACAGAGACAGAGACAGAAATATACAACTAGATAGATAGAGACAAAGACAGAGAGAGAGACAACCAGAAAATGGAGAAAAGATCCGTGGAATTCAAGTTTAAAAGGATAAAAAAGCCAAAAGTTAGACACAGAAGGATAAAAAAGAATGACACTCTTTTCCCTTCTCTCTTTTTCAAAATTATAATTGATCACACATCTGATTAACATAAATATATCAGAAACTTGCCAAAATTATACACACTGTGGCCCCTTGTTTTTCTTTTTCTTTTTTTTCTTTATTCTTTTGCTTTTTGCTGAGGCAATTGGGGTTAAGTGACTTGCCCAGGGTCACACAGTTAGGGAATGTTAACTGTCTGAGACCAGATTTGAACTCAGGTCCTCCTAACTTTAGGGATGGTGCTCAATCCACTATGCCACCTAGCTACCCCCGCCCCCTTCTTTTTCAAGAGAACTTGAGTATTTATTTTTCTGAAATAAATTTGTCACATAACTTGATGATTGAAGTCATAAGCATCATTTGGTCTCATTCATTCTTTGGTCTGTGATTTCCTTTCATAATTGCAAATAATAAATTTTAAAAATTATTACAGATCCTTTTTATCGTTTCTGAAAATATTCATTAATCCATCTCACTTCTTGTCTGCTCTTGCCTTGCTTGTGGCCTTTCTTGATATTGAGAAATTCCACCCCAAATTTTAAAGATTTAAATAAACTATTTACCTCTGTTAATTAGTTGTTACATAATTTTCTTTTGAGAATTTGTCATTCTTATTCACTAACCAATGACTGTATTTGATTCTATTTCACTGTGTATGATGAAATATTTCTATTATAATTTTTCATGTTCTCCCTTACCCAATAGCTATATTGGATTCAGTTATGTTTTGATCCACCATGTCTAATGAGTGGCGTTGGGGGAAATACAATTTTATTTAAATATTAGCATAATTAATTTTGCAGATTGTTAAACTAATCATGTCATAGCATCCTATCTTGAAATTTTGAAGAAATTGACAAAAAATAGATTTAAATCATTAAAAAGATAATGTAACATGCAATTAATTGCAGAATGCATCCTTTTACTTTCTGAATAATAAAAAACCTGTTAATCTTGATCTAAAACAATTATCACACAATTTTGTGTTTCCATAAAAATCTTTAAATGATTTTTTATTTCCAATGAAATATAAAGGCAATTGTGATGTTCTATTTTATTTCAGATGAATTATTTTTCTGCAGATTCATCACCTACTACAAGTACATTAAAATGCAGAACGTCACTGAATTTGTTTTCTTGGGATTGTTCATGAACAGGGAAATGAAGATTTTAAGTTTCATGTTACTCTTATTGTGCTATTTAGCAATCCTTCTGGGGAATGTTGTCGTCTTCATTACTATATACTGTAGTTATTTAATTCAACAACCTATGTACTATTTTCTTTGTCACTTGTCTTTTATGGATTTGGGTTATACATCCAGTATCATACCCAGGTTGATCAGGGATTTAATTGCTAAGAGACAAACTATCTCCTATAGTAGCTGCATGATGCAGCTTTTTAGTCTTCATTTACTGGGAGGGGTTGAGATTTTCATTCTGGTGTCCATGGCCTTTGATAGGTACATAGCCATTTGTAAACCATTACATTACCTGATAATTGTTAACAGGAAGAGATGTAACTTAATTATTCTGCTTGCCTGGGTTGTGGCCTTTTGGCATTCCAGTGCCCAGCTATTCCTCATTCTGAGTTTACCTTTCTGTGGCCCTAACCACATTGATCACTACGTATGTGATGTGAAACCCCTCCTGCAACTGGTTTGTATGGATACAACTATTGTTAATAGCTTATCCATTGCAAATAATGGTATGGTATCCTTGGTTACCTTTATGATTTTGGTATCATCTTATATTGTCATATTATATAATCTTCGAACATGCTCATCAGAAGGCAGGAGAAAAGCTCTCTCTACTTGTGGTTCCCATATCATGGTTGTGGTCCTTTTCTTTGTGCCCTGTATCTCCATTTATGTCCCTCCCCCCAGCACTGGCAATAATGACAAGGTATTTTCCTTGTTTTATACAGTGATTGCACCTATGTTGAATCCTCTCATTTACACACTGAGAAATACAGAGATGAAAAATGCTATGCAAAAGGTCTGGTTCAGGAAAATATCATTATGATTCAATTAAATATATGAATTTAAATTTGTCTTCTCTCCTCTTTACATATTCAACACTTTGTATCCAAGTGACGAATTGAGTACTTATTATTCAATGCAAATTAAATATCTTGAAAAGCCTAACCCTTTATAGTTGATAATAAAAGAAAAAATGAGTTAATAAAGAAAAAATATTAATTTTTACTATATGTCCAGCACTAATTTTTACTAATGGAGATGTAAATGAGGTCTACCCTTTCTTGAAGAAGTTTACATGGTAATAGTGGGGATATCATAAATAAGGGATTAGTGATCAAGGAGGGACACTTCACTCCAAAAACTTTCAGATACTGAGCTAATGGGCTTATGAATCAGAGAGGAGTAGTCTTCTATTATCTCCAGGAATAATTTCAGGGTCAATTTGATGATGACCCATGGTCTGTGGTCAGGATTGGCCTGAATGTAATAACTGATTGATCTTTGGCCAACAAAGTAGTGGATATAATATTTAAGGATTATAGAAGCAGATCCTTCTTGTTTCATTTTTTTTGAAGATCAGTTACATGACAATAAAGAATAAGTTCTCATAGAGTGGAAAACTATTTGTGGTCTTCCCAGAAGACTTTACCTTACAATGTTTCTATGTCACAAAGCTAGATATTGATTCGTTTTCTAACTATTTAAATCTGTTACTCTATGTTAACACATTAGTAAAAGGAAATAGACAGAGATGAGCATTCACAATGGTTACAATATCTCTTGCTTAAACACAAACTTCATACAGAGCATGAGGTGAGGAGAATTTTTTAAAAAATTGAAACAAAAAATGTAAATTCCTTTCAGAATATATGGCAGTACATTTTGCCTTCCTGTCTTTTTAGATCAACTGTATTTCTATCACTTGTGGAGGGCAGTGATTGTATCAGTATCATGAAAGGCAGAAAAACAGTGAATTGTCAATAATTTCAATATATTTTAAAGTCTATTGATTTCTAAAAGCCAGATAAAGGAAAACTAAATCCAGAAATTGTTGCTAGAAAAGTTTTATTAATCCCCATGAGTCTGCTTTATCAATAAATAAATTGGCTTCATCTTTAATAAGATTAATGTTCACCCTATTTAGCAGTTCTATTGCTTATCCATTCCTATAAACAAATGCAATTATGGTGTAGAAGCTGGGGATATGCAAGTTTTATCTTATAAGAATTTGGGCGAGACAGGTTCACCTCTTCTCAGACCATGAAGTGGAAAACAAGCAACAAAGCAAACAGAAAGAAAAAAAAATCTCTCTTTGTGCAAATTTAACTGATTATAAACCACAATGCAAAAACATTATTTTACTGAATTTAGAGAGTAGTTTATTTGGGAAATCTTTATATTAATTTACAGACAACTTGACCAACAAAAATATTTATGTGAAAGAATACTTGAAATCAATAAACATGTACCTTGGTAAGTAGAGAAATGCAACCTAAGAAAGCTGCCTTTCATAAACAAGTATCTTAAAGAGTAGAGAATAAAAATTAAGTCAATACAAAAAACAATGATTCTCATATGCTCTGAAATATCTAATCTGTCTCTTGTTAGTGTACTATTTTCCTTGCAATTTTATATATTTTCTCTTCATACTATTTTTGGGGGTACATGGAAACAGATTATGTGTTGATGTATAGAGGGAATACAGCAATAGAATTAATGCCCCTCCAAAAAAAACTACACCCTACAGATTTTGGTAAGCCTAGAAAGAGTATGTGATAGACTCTGAATTTAAAGTCAAGAAGAAGAAACTTCAGTTTCTTCTGACCACTTTGATTTGGGGGACAACCTTTTAAAACAATTTTCTTATCTGCAAAAAAGTAATAAAACTTTGGAAATTTTATCTTACAGTGTTATTAATGCTCAAATAAGATTATGTAAATGTTTGGAAACTATAGTGATATGTAAATTCATCTTTTATTACAAGGAAACAAAAATATTATTACTTATTTCAATGATAGCTGCGTATGCCTTTTTTGAACCTAACATCAGTTTTGGTTTACCATTTATAGTTAATGGAATTTGAGAAATTGCATGGAAATAAGGCTAGTTACTTAAGAGGTTTGTTATGAAGATTATTTTAATGTACTGTGTAAATGTAAACAATCATTAAATAAAAATTTGCTTGTGCTTATATTTTTCCACTGAATTTTATTGTCTGTGTAACCCTAGATAAATCATTTCCTG
Organism: Myrmecobius fasciatus; assembly: GCA_023553655.1. NCBI lineage: Eukaryota > Metazoa > Chordata > Mammalia > Dasyuromorphia > Myrmecobiidae > Myrmecobius > Myrmecobius fasciatus. Next base: position 6,645 of record JAJPUD010012485.1, on the reverse strand, counting down.
ATTTAGTGTTCCAAAAATTCTCTAAGATTTTGTATAACAAAGGAGGGATCAAGTTGAATTAATATGTGTACTATGATAATTCAGATTTCCTATGCCAGAGAACTCACAAATCCAATCATTATTGTTTTCATAATCATTGTAATCAACTCATCAGTATTATTTTACATATGGATAATTTTTCCCCAATAGTAGACATAATTTGACCCAAAATTGTTTATACATACATACACATATGCACACACAGACACACATGCACATGCACAGAGAGTAAGACAGACACACACACACACAGAAAGAGAGAGAGAGAGAGAGAGAGAGAGAGAGAGAGAGAGAGAGAGAGAGGAAGGGAGAGGAGGGAGAGAGAGAGATTTTTCAAAGAATACAAATAAAAATAAATTAAGAATAACAATAATCTTTATTTGTTGAGCCAATACTGATGCTACCTATTGATGATGTGTTCTGTTTTTAATTTTGCTTACATCATTTCTTTGATCACATTTTTTTTAGGAAAGATAGCTGGATTAGGAAATAGCATGCTGATCCTGGCATGGAAGAGCTGAGATCAAATCATAGTTTAGACCTTTACTAGCTCTTTTACTTGAATGAATGAATCAATTTTTAACTCTGTCAATCTCTTAATCTGTAAAAATGTAGATAATAAAGACCTCAGATGTTTCATAAGTATAAACTTAATTAATATTTAGTAAGTGTTTTAATTCAATAAAGTGATATATAGATGCACTTTAATATTAATTACTAATTAATATTAATAGATATCATGACCTTAGAATAAGTATATTTATGTAAAAAATATAATTCTCCTTTGCAATCTCATGTACATTAGAAGTGGCACTTATTCTCATATGAAAAAGCAGTGGGGTTTTAAACATCTATAAAACAAAATATGAAACAAACAAAGAAAAACATAATAAATGGGTAAGTCTGATAGATGGATTAAGGGATGGATGGATGGATTGATACATAGACAAATAGAAATAGATGGGTAGATAGATAGATAAATGGATGGATGGATATATTGTGTTTCAGGGAATACTAGAACCATAAGTGTGAAGACTTGCAGAACCCTTTATGGGGATGCTCATCTTAACTTTCACCCAACTCTCTCCTGTGGCTTCAAGAAGCTGTAGCAGGCTAAATAGCCATTGCCTAGTGATACTGTCTCAGCATATAGGGTTAACTGAATTGAAGGTAATCATTAGTCCTGAAAACAAAGAGTGAATTAATGGGGCATCTAGTCAAAGCATGTGAAGATTTCCCCTGGTTCAATGGATAGATGAAAACAATTTGTTCTAATGGCTAATAAATTTGGCTGAAGAAGGCTCTGTGTAGTTCCTAGATCTTTGTCAGACATCAAAGATGTCAGGGTTACCCACTGACTAAAGCCATCACCAGTTGTTCTGAATTTATATTAGAAAAAAATTCAACTAATAAATACAAATTGTAGCTGATTTTATGGAAAAAAAACAAACCATTGAATAATTTTATTTTAAAAAGGAGACTAAATATATCAGAAATTAAAAGCATTTACAATTAAAAGCATTTCATTTACAAAATTTAACTTAAAATTAAAGTCTTCATGTTAATAGTTCAGTAAATTGCTAACACAAGTTCATGAAATGTTTTGAGTAGAGAGGTCCTTTATTTTGTATTTTTTACTTTATATTCCATGTACTGTTACAAAGTAAGTATGCATAAACAAAAGAATATCAGTCAAAATCAACAAATCCATCAATATTTATCAAGAATTCTCTATATGTAGGTACTAAACTCTGGGAATAGCAAAAGAGGAAAAAGATAATCCCTTCTCTCAATGAGCTTCCAACCTAATGAAATACCTTTTTATTATTACTCTTTAAAAATGAGATACATTTAAATACAATTATGATAAAATTGCAAAAAATATCAAAAATGAGAATGTTTTCAAGAAGGCACAAATTAGTTATTCCACTTGCAACAATTGCCATATAATACTTATATACCATGAAGATTCATGTGTCTGTAGAAGACAAAAAAAAGATAATTAATCGATTAAAATAATTGAGAAATTGCACATGACTAATTTCACTTCTCAGTAAAAATTTCTGAATAGCATATTTTATTAATAGAAAAACATGCTGCTGCTTAAAGGTGATGTTTGAGATTGGAATATTGCATTTTTCAAGAGATTTCACATGAAAAAGAATTATCTGAACAGATAGGTAGATAGATGATAGATAAATAAATAGAGATGTTTGTATGTTCTATGACATAGAGAAGTTTGTTGTTTTTTTCAAGATGACAGCAAAAACTTGGGCAATCCATGGCTATTTTCAATAATGAGATGATTTAGGCCAGTTACAATACTGTGGGAACTGAGGTTGGATCACAACACCATTTTCACAGTTTTTGCTATGGCTTACTTGAATTGTATTTTCTTTTCTTTCTAATTTTGTTTTTTACTTTTTGATCTGATTTTTCTTATGCAGCAAAATAATTGTATAAATATGTATGCCTATATTGGATTTAACATTGGATATAACACATATTGCATTATATGCCATTTAGGAGAGGAGCTGGGGGTAAGGGAGGAAAATTTGTAACACTAGATTTTTCAAGGGGCAATGTTTAAAAATTAGCCTTGCATATATTTTGAAAATAAACAAAACTTTAATAAAAAGAGGGAGAGAAAAAAAGATTTAAAAATATTTTTTTAAAAAGGGGCAGCTAGGTGGCACAGTGGAGAGAACACCAGCCCTGAAGTCAGGAGGACCTGAGTTCAAATCTGGTCTCAGACACTTCCTAGCTGTGTGACCCTGGGCAATTTAACCCCAATTGCCTCACCAAAAAATAAAAAAAAATAAAAGTTGTCCAATAATAGGAAGAATTTTCTGAAAGGAAAAAGAAGCTGCCTGGACCATTTTATTTATTTTTTTAAATTTATTTTTTATTTTTTTATTTTTATTAATAATTTTTATTTGCAAAACATATGTATGGGTAATTCCTAAACATTAACCCTTACAAAGCTTTCTGTTACAAATTTTTCCCCCTACTCCCCACCCCTCCCTTAGATGGCAGGATATCCACTACATGATAATTATGTTAGAATACTTAAGAAATCGAATATATGTATAGTTATTGCATCATTTTTTGTGCAGGAGAAATCATATCTACAAGAAAGAATAATCTGATAAAGGAAATACAATGCAAGTAAACCTCAATAGAGAACATGAAAATGTTATGTTGTGGTCCACATTTAACATCCCTCTCTCTGGGTGTATATGGCTCTCTTCACCGAACAATTAGAACTAGTTTGAAGCCTTTCATTCTTGAAGAGAGTCATGTCCATTAGACTGATCCTCATATAGTATTGTTGTTGCTGTGAATAATGATCTCCTGGTTCTGCTCATTTCACTGAGCATTAGTTCATACAAGTCTCTCCAGGCCTCTCTGAACTCATCCTGCTGGTTGTTTCTTACAGAGCAATAATATTCCATAACATTCATATACCATAATGTATTCAGCCATTGTCCAATTGATGGGCATCCATTCAGTTTCCAGTTTCTAGCCACTACAAAAAGAGCTGCCACAAACATTCTTGCACATGTGGGGCCCTTTCCTTCTTTTATGATTTCTTTGGGATATAACCCCAATAGAAACACTGCTGGGTCGAGAGCCAAGATGGCGAACTGCAGACAGCGTTCTCTGTGAACTCCTGAGACCTTCCCTCAGACCCAGACAAAGTGAGCCTTCAAACTGGTTTTGGAGTGAGGCTTTGGCCAAACATTTGGACTACAATGCACTTCTATCAAAAATCTACCTGGAAACAACTCCGGAGAAAGTTAGCCTCAGGGGAAATCGGCCCCTGGGCCGAAGTCAGGGCTGCGATAGAGGGGCTGATTTTAAGCACCCAGGAAGCCCCTGGGAGACAGCTTGGCCACTTTGCTCTGCTTGCGGGCAGGTGCTTTGGCAGATATGCCTTTGGTAAAGGGAGGATAGAGAGCAGCTAAAAACATGATCCTAGTGCGAATCTAGCCCGACCATCCTCAGACCGGAAGTCAACTTGGCAAACTGCCCCAGGGCAAATACAAATTGTTACAGTATTCTCTGCTGGTGACCGATATCCCAACTTTAAATCATGAGCAAGAAGGAGAAGAAAGCTCTCACCATAGAAAGCTTTTATGAGGGAAAAAATAGAATAGTCCCCAGATCCTGACATTATGAAAACAATCCCAGATGAAGCCACAAAGGCAGACTTAAGTTGGTCTCCCTTTCAGAAGGCTTACCTGGATGATTGCATTAAGAATCTCAAAAGAGAGCTAGAAGAAGAATGGGGAAATAAATTGAGATCAGGGCAACAGAAATATCAAAAACTGGAAAATAGGACTGGTGAATTGGAAAAAGAAAACAGTTCACTGATGAACAAAATTGGTGAATTGGAAAAAATCACCAATTCACTGGAAAATAAAAATGGTGAACTGAAAAACAAAATTGGTGAATTGGAAAAAGACAACAATTCACTGAAAAACAAAATTGGTGAATTGGAAAAAGACAACAATTCACTGAAAAATAAAACTGGCAAAATGGAAAAAGAATGCATTGAATCAAGAAATTCAATTGGCCAGCTACAAAAGGAGCTAAAAAAGATAACTGAAGGAAATAATACTTTAAAAATTAAAATTGAACAAATAGAAGTAAATGACTCAATAAGACTTCAATAATCAGTTAAACAAAAACAAAAAAATGAAAAAATAGAAGAAAATATGAAATATCTCCTAGGAAAAACAACTGACTTGGAAAATAGATCCAGGAGAGACAATTTAAGGATTATCAGACTCCCTGAAAGCCACGATGAAGAAAGGAACCTGGATGCTATCTTCCAGGAAATTATGAAAGAGAATTGCCCTGATGTTTTAGAATCAGAAGGCAAAATTGGCATTGAAAGAATTCACCGATCACCTCCAGAAAGAGACCCCAAAATTAAAACCCCAAGGAATATCGTGGCCAAATTTCAGGACTATCGCACCAAGGAAAAGATATTGCAAGCAGCTAGAAAGAAACAGTTCAAATACTGAGGAACTGTCATTAGAATTACACAGGATCTGTCAGCTTCCACTTTAAAGGATCGAAGGACCTGGAACCAGATATTCCAAAAGGCAAAAGAACTTGGATTACAGCCAAGAATAAGTTATCCAGCTAGAATGAGCATCATCTTCCAGGGAAGAAGATGGTCATTCAATGATACAGGAGAATTTCACCTATTTCTAATGAAAAGACCTGATCTGAACAAAAAATTTGACCTCCAAATAGAGAACTCAAGAGAAGCATAAAAAGAAAGACTCTTGATAACTATATTTCTACTATAGATATCCTTTAAAGAATGGCAGTATAATTTGATTTTTCTTTGATAATAATGGAAAAGAAATTAGAGGTGGAAGGGATACCATACTGAAAAAGAAAAAGGGGGGAGGGGGGAAAGGAGGCAAAATAAAGTAAAAATAAAGGAGGTAAAATAAGGCAAAATCTCATAAAGAGACATAGAAGATCTAATATAATTGAGGGAAAGAAGGGAGGGCGATGAGTATTGTGTAAACCTTACTCTCATTAGATTGGACTCTAAGAGAGTATATCAGACACATTTGGCTTCAAAGAAAGGCCTGACCCTCCTTGTGGGAAGGTAGGAGGGAGGGGAGAAAAGGAAAGGGATAAAATAATAGAAGGATTAGGGGAAAGGTATAAAGGGGAGGGAGGGACTCTAAAGGGAGGAGGATTATTGGTGGGAGGTGGTCATTAAGAGCAAAGTACTGGGGAGGGGGGAAGGGAGAGAGGGGAAAGGGAAGAGATAATCATAACTCTGGGTAAATAAGATGGCAGGGAATACAGATATAGTTATTTTAACTGTGAATGTGAATGGGATGAACTCTCCCATAAAACAGAAGCAGGTAGCAGACTGGATTAAAAGCCAGAATCCTACAATATGTTGTTTACAAGAAGCACATCTAAAACATAGAGATACATACAGAGTGAAGGTAAAGGGCTGGAGCAGAATCTTCTATGCTTCAGGTGAACAAAAAAAGGCAGGGGTAGCAATCCTTATCTCGGATCAAGTAAAAACAAAAAATAGATCTAATTAAAAGAGATAAGGAAGGAAACTACATTTTACTAAAGGGTTCCATAGACAATGAAGCAGTATCAATACTTAACATATATGCACCAAGTGGTATAGCATCCAAATTCCTAGAGGAGAAGTTAAGAGAGATGCAAGGAGAAATAGACAGTAATACTATACTAGTGGGAGATCTCAACCTTGCTCTCTCAGAATTAGATAAATCAAATTCCAAAATAAATAAGAAAGAAGTTAGGGAGGTTAACAAAAGGCTAGAAAAGTTAGGTATGATAGATCTCTGGAGGAAATTGAATGGTGATAGAAGGGAGTATACTTTTTTCTCAGGGGTTCATGGAACTTATACAAAAATTGATCATGTGTTAGGGCATAAAAACCTCAAAATCAAATGCAGAAAAGCAGAAATAGTAAATGCATCCTTCTCAGATCATGATGCAATAAAACTCACATGTAATATAAGGCCAGGAGAAAATAGACCACAAGTTAATTGGAAATTAAATAATCTAATCCTGAAGAATGAATGG
>JAJPUD010012484.1:25583-49099 GCA_023553655.1 Myrmecobius fasciatus | reverse complement strand
TAAAACCAACTCATAGTTTTATTTATTAATTCAATAGTTTTCTTATTTTCAATTTTATTAATTTTCCCTTTATTTTTAGAATTTCCAATTTGGTATTTGAGTTTTTTTAATTTGTTGTTTTTCTATTTTTTTTTTAATAATAAGCCCAATTCATTGATGTTTTCTTTCTCTATTTTATGCAAGTAAGCATCTAGAGATATAAAATTGCCCTTATAACCGCTTTGGCTGTATCCCACAAATTTTGGTATGTTGTCTCCTTATTGTCATTCTCCTGGATGAAATTATTGATTGTGTCTATGATTTGCTCTTTCACCCATTCATTCTTCAGGATTAGATTATTTAATTTCCAATTAACTTTTGGTTTATTTTCTCTTGGCCTTATATTCCATGTGATTTTTATTGCATCATGATCTGAAAAAGATGCATTTACTATTTCTGCATTTCTGCATTTGATTTTGAGGTTTTTATGCCCTAATACATGGTCAATTTTTTATAGGTTCCATGGACTGCTGAGAAAAAAGTAAACTCCCTACTGTCTCCATTCAACTTTCTCCACAGATATATCATACCTAACTTTTCTAACAATTGGTTTATCTCCCTAGTTTCTTTCTTGTTTATTTTGTGGTTTGATTATCTAATTCTGAGAGAGCAAGGTTGAGATCCCCCACTAGTATAGTTTGGTTGTCTATTTCTTCTTGCATCTCTCTTAATTTGTCCCCTAGGCATTTGGATGCTATTGCACTTGGTGCATATATATTTAGTATTGATATTGCTACATTATCTGTGGTACCCTTTAACAAAATATAGTTTCCTTCCTTATCTCTTTTGATTAGATCTATCTTGGCTTTTACTTGATCTGAGATAAGGATTGCTACCCCTGCTTTTTTTTTTTTGTTCACCTGAAGCATAATATTATCTGCTCCAGCCTTTTACCTTCATCCTATATGTGTCACTATGTTTTAGATGTGTTTCTTGTAGACAACATATTGTGGGATTCTGATTTTTAATCCAGTCTGCTATCTGCTTCCACTTTATGGGAGAGTTCATCCCATTCACATTCACAGTTATAATAACTAAATCTTTATTTCCTGCCATCTTATTTACCCAAGTTATGTTTTCCCCTTTCCTTTTCCCTTTCTCCCTTCCCCCCTCCTCAGTACTTTGCTTTTGATGACCCCCTCCTCCAAACAATACTCCACCCTTTAGGTCCCCTCCCCCTGTTTTTACTCCTTTCCCCTGATTCTTCTATTTTCCCTTCTATTAGTTTATCCCTTACTTTTCCTCCTTTCCCTCCCACTTCCCTCTAGCAACAGACAAGTTTCTATGTGAAATCAAGTGTCTGATATACACTTTTAGAGCCCAACCTGATGAGAGTAAGATTTACACAATGCTCATCTCCCTCCCCTTTTTCTCTCAATTATATTAGGTTTTCTTTGCCTCTTCGAGAGATTTTACCTTGTTTTTACCTCCTTTTTTTTTTATCTTATTTTACCATGTTTTCCCTCTTTTCCCCAGTATGACAATCTTTCCCCCTCTGGTTCTCTTTTTCATATTATCAAAGTAATATCTAGTTAAATATAACCCCAAACTTTAAGTATTTCCCTAGTAGAAATAAAGTTCTCAAGAGTCCTTTCCTTTTTACCTTTTTATGCATCTCTTGAGTTCTGTGTTTGGATGTCGAATTTTTTGTTCAGATCTAGTCTTTTCATTAGAAATAGGTGAAATTCACCTATATCATTGAATGACCATCTTCTTCCCTGGAGGATAATGCTCATTCTAGCTGGATAGGTTATTTTTGGCTGCAATCCAAGTTCCTTTGCCCTTCGAAATATCTGGTTCCAGGCCCTTCAATCCTTCAATGTGAAGGCTGACAGATCGTGTGTTATTCTAATTGATCATCATCGGTATTTGAATTGTTTCTTTCTAGCTGCTAGCAGAATCTTTTCCTTGGTGCTATAGTCCTGAAATTTAGCCACGATATTCCTTGGGGTTTTAATTTTGGGGTCTCTTTCAGGAGGTGATCAGTGAATTCTTTCAATGGTTATTTTACCTTCTGATTCTACAATCTCAGGGCAGTTCTCTTTCAGAATTTCTTGGAAGATAGTGTTTAGATTCTTTTTTTCATCATGACTTTCAGGAAGTCCAATAATCCTTAGATTGTCTCTCCTAGATCTATTTTCCAAGTCAGTTGTTTTTCCTAGGAAATATTTCATATTTTCCTCTAATTTTTCATTTTTTTGTTTTTGTTTGACTGATTCTTGAAGTCTTATTGAGTTATTCACTTGCATTTGTTCATTTCTTATTTTTAAAGTGTTGTTTTCTTCAGTTATCTTTTTAAGCTCCTTTTGTAACTGGCCAATTTGTTCACTGAACTCGTTTTCCACTTCACTAATTTTATTTTTCAATAAATTGGTGTCTTTTTCATATCTCTTTTGCAGGGCATCATATTTTTCTTGCACTGACTTCAGTTTATTTTCCCATTTATCCTCCAGCTCTCTTTTGAGATACTGTATGCAATCTTCCAGAAAGGCCTTTTGAAAAGGTGACCAATGATGGTCCTTAATAACAACCTCTGGAGTTTTGTCTAAAGGAACCTCAGGATCTGGGGTCAGCCCTTCTCTGTTTCGATAAAAGCTGTCTATGCTGAGAGCTCTCTTTTGCTTCTTCTTTTTTTTTTAGACAGCGTGTATTTCTCTTTAAGGGTTGGAAAAACAGCATCTGAAGTTCTTTGCCCTGGGGCAATTTGGCGAATTAATTTAAGGTGCTGGGCCGGTGGGGGCTAGGACTAAGTCTGAATTACTCCTTAAACAAGGGAAGTCTGCCAGAACACCTGCCCCCAATCCGGGCAGAGTGTCCTGAGTGCCTCAGATAAACTCCAGGTGTTAGGAGTTTGGAGTTTGGAGTTTTTGCCACAATGAGCTGAGCTGAGTCCCACCCTCACTTGCAGCCTACACCACTCTTTGTCCCTCTGTCCGAGTTAGACAAACCTGGTGTGAAGTTCTTCAGATATCAGCAAGCAGTATCCAAGTATTTCTGAATTCGTTGACTTGAAGATCAGTTCAGAGGCTTATTTTATTGTTGATTTGAGAGAAGATCGGAGGAGATGCAGAGAGTCTTCACTCCACCATCTTGGCTCCTGCATGATTTTTTAGAAAACTGGTTGTTAAAAACACCTGCCAGAACATCACTAGAAGCAACCCATTCTATTTTAGATAGCTCAAATTCTTAACAAAAAAGCTATCTAAATCAGACCCTAATCTGGTCTTCTGACACTTCCAAACAATTCCTAGTTGTGTCTTTCTTTATATGATAGCTTTTCAAAACTTAAAAATGGATATTAAATGACATTCCCCCTGCAAACTCCCCACAATGTTTTTCTTTACCAGGCTTTATCCAGCTCCATGAAATAATCTTCAAATTTAATAATCATGAAACTGATTACAGTCATGGTTGACCTGGATGCTCTCCATGTAGTGGCCAAAAATGGAAAATATTACTCTAAATGTGCCTCTACCAGGGAACAATACAGATGAACTAAAAATAACTTTGTCCTGGACCTTGAATGTTTTTAATACCATCTGAGATAAAATAGGTTTTCCTTATAGTTATACCTGCTCTTTTTTTAAATATATTCACTTCTAGAGGCATACCTTCCTGTTCCCCCACTAAAAAAGCCTCCACTTTAATTTTTTTTAATTTAAAAGAATAAAAATTTTAAAAAGACACTGCGATATAACAATAAACTCATCACATATAACAACACAAGCATTATTATTGATTTTTTTAACAACCATATCTCACTATAACATCATACAAACTTATAGTCAATTAAGATACACAAATTTTCCCCCCATTGGAACTAGCCATGGCTACCCCATGCTCTATATGTGAAGTTGACTTTTGAATCTGTGGGGAGTTGGTATTTAACTCTTCAATGTCAATCTTGGATTTTTTTTCCATTGCCGTAATCAAAGTCATCTAGATAATGCAGAAGATAGGACCCCAAACTCTCATTAACTTTACAGCCCTGGACAAATCATCAATATCTGATTGTCTTTGTTCCCTCAAATGTAAAATGAGAATAATAGCACCTATTTCCCAGAGTGGTTGTGAGGATCAAATATGATAATATTTGTGAAGTGTTTGGCACAGTGTCTGGTGCATGGTAGACAATAAATAATTGCTTATCTATTTCCTTATCTGTTGAGATCCAATAAAATTAAATAAGTATTTGTTAGGTATTAATAAGTATTTATTAAGATATAAAGTAAATAATTCTGATCCAAAAAAAGGCTTATGTTCTTCTGAGTGAAACTACATATACACAAATAAATAAATAAATGTGATATATAGGAAAAATAAATAGAAAGTTGAAGAGCAATCTGGAACTATGCTCAAAAAGGTATCAAACTGTGCATATCCTTTGACCCAGCAGTGTTTCTATTGGGCTTATATCTCAAAGAGATCTTAAAGGAAGGAAAGGGCTTCACATGTGCAAGAATGTTTGTGGCAGCCCTTTTTGTAGTGGCTAGAAACTGGAAACTGAATGGGATGCCCATCAATTGGAGAGTGGCTGAATAAACTATGATATATAAATGTTATGGAATATTATTGTTCTATAAGAAATGACCAGCAGGACGATTTGAGAGAGGCCTGGAGAGACTTGCATGAACTGATGCTAAGTGAAATGAGTAGAACCAGGAGATCATTATTGACAACAATAACAAGATTATATGATGGTCAATTCTGATGGATGTGGCTCTCTTCAACAATGAAGTGATTCAAACTAGTTCCTATTGTTAAGTGATGAAAAGAGTCATATACATCCAGAGAGAGGCTTGTGGGAACTGAGTGTGGACCATAACATTTTAATGCTTTCTGTGAATATTTGCTTACATTTTGTTTTTCATCTTAGGTTGTTTTTTTTCTCTTTCTAGATCTGTAGACATTCAGTTACTTAAGAATTTATTTATGTATTATGTATCTAATACATAAGTAACATAAGCTGTATACTATTTTGTTCATAAAAAGTGGTCGTTACCGAAAAGAAATGAAATTAACTATTTAATCTAAGGACATTAGTTTTTCCTAAGTGGATAAAAATACCTATTGTCCAGATAGCTGATGATTCCATTGTTCCAGTGTGCACTTCTATCATTTAGAGGTTGTGTGAGTTCATTGATAAGAATATAGACACCAATGACACCATTCACAACCCATATTGTGTCCTTTCCCTTTGCTAACGCTAGTGTTTGTACTTACTCATTAATATTCATGAAATGAATCAATAAATAAGCATTTATTAAGCACCTATAGTGTACCAATCATTGTGCTAGTGCTCGAGATACAGAAAAATAAAAATTCACTCCTTGCCCTCAAAAAGTTAATATTAACATATATATACACAGATATATATAAAAAATAAAATTTTTTGTTGTTGTGGCAATTAGGGTTAAGTGACTTGCCCAGGGTCACACAGCTACGACGTGTTAAGTGTCTGAGATCAAATTTGAACTCAGGTTCTCCTGACTTTAGGGCTGGTGCTTTATCCACTGTGTCATCTAGCTGCCCTGCAACATATATTTTTTAAATATATATACACTGTAAATGGAAAGTAATCTCTGAGAGATGCTTACCAATACTGGGGGAATCTTTCCTCAGGAGGTGAGCTTTGAGCTGAGTCTTGAAGAAAATGAGAGAGAACATTCCAATATTGGGGAATAGACAAAGAGCAAAAAAAAAAAAGGAGAGTGTCATGTATAAAAGATCTCCCCTACATGTTGGAGGCATTTTTCATTTTCTTCTCTATATTTTATATTTTGTGAGTACAGCATTCTGTCAGAGCATCTGTTACCCTTCATTCTTAATACCTGACCAGCCCACCTCACACCATCCATGCATAAATTTTTTTCTGTGATGTTCTTTATATCATAGAAATTCATAATAGGAAATGATGCAGCTTGCTTGGTACCATCAATTCTCTCTCAATTGCCATTTAGACAAACTGTAACTGATTCTTCAGAGACAGTGGTGTTCCAAGTTTTACAACCATACAGAATCAGTCTGTGATCACTGAAAGCACTGTGAATATTCCAAAATGTAATTAATTCATTTTTGTCTTTTATATTTGATTCAGAGACTCAGATTGTGATTCTTTCATCCTCTGTATCTATCTCTGTCTCTGTTTCTATCTCTGTTTCTGTCTTTCTGTGTGTCACTCTGTCTGTCTCTTCTCTCTGTCTCTCTGCTTCTGTCTCTGTCTCTGTCTCTCTTTGTCCCTGTCTCTCCTTTCTTCTCTCCTCTCTCTCTCTCTGTCTGTCTCTGTCTGTCTCTCTCTGTCTGTCTCTGTCTCTATCTCTCTCTCTGTCTCTGATCTCTATCTCTATCTCTCTCCCTCCTCTCTTTCTCTTTCCTCTCTGACTCTGTCTTTCTCTCCCCTCTCTCTCTTCCTCCATCTCTTTTCCTCCTCTCTTCCACCTCCTTTTTCTTTCCTTCCTCATTACCTTCTCTCATATTATAGTATAAAAACTTTGCTTTTCTCTCTTGTAGGCTTTACAATCTAGGCCTTCTCAATTTACCCACAAGCAGCCACATACAAATACATAATGCAATAAACAAACATTATGTTAAAGAAACCAGTCTTAAAAGCAGCTATAAGAAAAAGCAAGTTAAAGGTCATCTAATCCAAATTCTCATTTTAAATTTGGAGAAACTACAGAAACTACAGATCTGAGGCAGGAATTGAATCCACATCCTCTGCTTCCAGATTCAGTCCTCATTCTACTGTGTCATGCTTTATCTAGTTCAAAGTGTGCGAACTTCTCTATCTCTTTTGATGACAATTATTAACCTTGAAAAATTTAATTAGCTACCTCCCCTCAACAGTAAAATGGAAAAGTGATATATGTACAACTTCCAAATCTATGTAACGAAAATAGTGTTTTTGTGTTTCTAAAGTCAATTCTTACTGTAGAGCTTAATAGTGCAGGAGAAAAAAGCAAGACAAGCTTCTTTGTTTCAGTAAGCTCCAGAATATTTTCCCAATAGTGCATATGGTTTTAGAGATATAAGACTTGGAATTAAATGGAACCTTACAGGTAATTTAATTCAATCTCCTCTGATTTAATGACAGTTGTTAACCTTGGTTCTCAGTTTGAAGATGAAGAAACTGAAGTCAAGAAAAGTGAGCACAGAGGTAATTAAAAGGCAGAGTCAAAATTTTGACCTGGATCTTGTCTCAAATGTATTACTTTCTTCAACTATAGCACACTGACTCTTTAATGGTTCAGAAATCTTATTTCTAATTAAGAAAATCAGCTGCTTATTAAATATTCAGAATCAAATTGTCAACATACCAGAGTGAGCTATGGTCCTCTAATTTATAGTTAACTAATAAAAATGTCTCAGGGGTGATTTACTCATTTAATACTTTTAAAACCTTTCCAATGTGGTATAGTTTATATATGCCAGTACTGAACTATGTACTTAACATGTATTTTTTAAAACACCCCAATAGAATAAAATCACAATAACTTTAGGTTCTGTATTAAATTAATTTTGAATGATGCCTTAAGCTTTAACCAATTCAGTAAATCTTATGCATAAAACTCTGTATTATCAGAAAGGAAATCAACCTACTTCTCTGATAAACATAGTGCCTGGAACATAAGTGCTTAATAAATGCTTGTTAACTTAACTTGCCTTGATAAAAAAATGTGTATGTGTGTCTGTGTCTGTGTTTGTGTGATTTCTTCCTCATGGGGAATAAATGCCTGCCAATCAAATTCCACTTATTACTTTATCCAAAGACACTATAAGAAGTAGGGAAGAAAATACATATCTACTTTCCAATTCTGGACACTTAGAATTGACCTAGACTAGATTATCATTTTATAATGAAGGAGTTTACCAGTAATACTTGCCATCTCTACTAGAAGATCTACTTGCATTAATATTTCCTATAGCCTGATCTCCATCAGTGACCATGTCTATACTAATGCATTAAGCGCTAGGCAACCCGCAACAGCATTCTGAGTAGTCTTGATTTTTTTTTTTTTTTTTGCTGAGGCAATTGGGGTTAAGTGACTAGCCCAGGGTCACACAGCTAGGAAGCACTAGGAAGATTTGAACCCATGTCCTCCTGACTTCAGGGCTGGTGCTCGATCCACTGCACCACCTAGCTGTCCCCCAAACAGCATTCTTATCTACCTTTATCTGTGTGTGTCTGTGAGAGAGATAGAGATGGAGAGACAAAGATTGAAAGAAAGACAGAGTGAAGATACAAGAAAAGAAAAAAACACAGAAAGAAGGAGAGACAGAAAGGATGGAAGGAGGTGGCCACTGGGACACCAGGTTGTAAGAGAACTGTTTAACCTATTTAAGGGGAAATAGAATTTTCTCATTCAGTGTCACAAAGCAGATTATGGATGACCACTGGTCAACTATATTATTATCATGAAAATCCCTTTTGAAGTATGAGTTGTGCTCCGTTACTTACATCTTTTCTAACTCTAAAATTCTATGACTCTGTAGTCCTTCAATTCTGCTGAATTTTATTATCTTAAAAACCTGACCATAAAACTTGTAAAAAAAAAAAACTGTTCCTAAAGTAAGATTACTAGTTTAAGAGGCAATATGGCTTAGAAGAAAGAGGCCTTAGAAGTGAAAGGATCTGAATTCTGAATCCCAGCTCTGCTATTCATTATCTGTACAATGTTGGTAAATTTGCCTATCTACTCAGCTTCAGATTCTTAATCTATAAAAAGGAGAAGAGCAGAGTGTGTGTTATAATAGATAATCTCCAAAGTCTCTTTCAATTCTAACATCTATAACAATATGCATGGACTAGGAAAAAACTAGAAATTTCCTCCTGGGAAGCAAGTTCTGGATTTAGTGCCTGGACTTTGTGACAGCAATTTTGACCACTTCCATCCAGCTTGGTTGTGGTCTAGATAATGGAGGTTGCCAAAGGTTTGACTTCTGTATTTTCAGTTGTACCATCCTGCTCTCCATGTGATATCAGTGATGTTTCAACAACTTTTTCTCAACTTAAAAATACAAAATAATGTAATGATGATAATAATTATTATTGAGAGAGAGAAAAAAAGAATTAAAATTTGTAAAGCATATGTTACAGACATTACCTAGTTTTATCCTCACAACAACTCTGGAAAGTAGGTGTTATTAATCTTGTTGTTCAAATGAGAAGACTAAGGTAGACAGAGATTACAGTCACCTAATTAGCAAAAGTTTAATGTTGTATTTGAACTCAAGACTTCCCACTCTAAGGTCATGGTTCTATCTTTTATACCACTTGAAACAAAGCAAGTAAAACTAATTACTTTAATATTTCTATGGATATTTATGCCCATGATACAGATACTACAACAAATTATGTAGATTTCTAGCCATCTGTACTTCCTTATCTCATGAGGTTATTGTCCAGGTGTTCACATAAATTCTTCTCATAGGGTCTATCCAGTATGTCAAGGAACTTTCTTTAGCTTCACTGATATGCATATATATCATTGAAGCACATGTTCAATCCATTAGTGATCTTACATTTTCACTGCATAAGTAGCCCAGGTCCTTTTTTCAGTCATACATTGCTCTAATGATATCTTTCTTACAACTTTTCTTTGTACAAGTCTTAATACAGTGTTTCAGCCTACCCATACTCACTGAGGTTATGACTGATCATGTATCATTTTCTTATCGATCCTATTTATAGTTAATGGATTTTGTCTTATAATTGTCTATGTCATGATTATTTGCCTTAATTCAGAATTCAGCTGCTCTATAACGAGTTAGTTTAGAAATCCAGTTCTCTTGCTAATCACCTCAAGAATTTCTCCCAATATTGGAGGAATCTGGATTGAAAAAAGAAGTTGGACATAATATCTTTACACCACAAAGCTATCCTTTAGAGATGCTTGGTTTGTGATCTAAAGAAGTCTAGGACCTTATCTTTCACCTTGAAGGTGAACTCAAAGAATGAGCACTTCTTAGTCACAGGAGGGAGAGGAGTTGAGTAGTTGTGAGTTCCTGTCCCCCAGGCCTCAATTATGTAACAAAATCATGTTGTCCTCAATCCCATAATGTCATCTATTCTATTCTATTCTTGTTCTGTATTCCCCAAAACCTATAAAAGGAGAGGTATCCTTTTGCTCAAGGTGTTTGGATGAAAAGTAAGACAACCGGGGCAGCTAGGTGGCACAATGGATAGAGCACCAGCCCTGAAGTCAGGAGGACCTGGGTCCAAATCTGGTCTCAGACACTTAATACTTTCTAGCTGTATGACCCTGGGCAAGTCACTTAACCCCAATTGCCTCAGCAAAAAAAAAAAAAGTAAGGCAACCACTGATCCATTTTATTCTCACATTATTGTAAAATGTTATGTTATTTGGGAGAAGTGCCTCAGCTTACTTTAACATTAAATTTTACTCACACTGCCATCATCTGCTTCTCCATCGTCATTTGAGTGATCTATACTTTTAATTTTTGAAAATTATAATATTATTTAACTCCAAGTCATGCATCAGCAGTTGAATTCAATTCAATTTTCATTTATTATGTGTCTCACATATATGGCAGTATACTAAATACTGGGTATACAAAGATAACCATTCAATAGTCCCACCCTCAAAGATCTTACATTCTACTGTGGAGAATGAGTAAGTAGATACAAAGAATATACAAAAAGATTTTCAAAGAGATCATAGGATTATAGTTTAAGAGCCAGAAAAATCTTAGAGGTCATAGAGTCTCATGTCATTTTTTTTTAATAAATGAGAAATTAAGATCAAGACTTGTCTAGGACCATGTGGCTAAAAAGTATTTGAAGTTGTTTTTGAACCTGGGTCTCCCTAACTTCACATCTTGTACTTTATCCACTATGTCAAGATATCTCTCATGATGAGTAAAAGAGAAGTTGCTAATATTTGGGGGGAATTAATAAACATCTTATGCTGGAAGCAGCAAGTCAGCTTAGTTTTTTAGACACAGAGATTCTGTAGGGTGAAGGGGAAGATGAAGAGCATTATGAACTTGCAAACCAATTAATTAAAAGCTTAAGGGTAAGAGACAGAATATTCTATTTGGTGAATAGCTAATAAGTTAGTATGATTATAATAACATGTGAATAGAATATGAGACAAAACCAAAAAGGTAAATGGGATACAAATTTTAAATGTTAGGTTGAGAAATTTACATTTTATACTAAAGACAATTGGGAGTCATTGAAGATTTTTGAGTAGGTATATGTCAAATCTCTTTCACAAATACTATAATTATAAATATTTTTGTAAATCAATAAATATTAATGTAATATTTATTATGAACAAATGTTTAAATATTATATTTGTAATTGTTATATTTATGTTATATAAACATAATTTAATCAATGATTACAATGAATAAAATACATGAACAAATAAAATAAAATAATGAATATATATTATATGTATAATTATCATTTTAGTGCCTGTGGAAAGTAGATTGGAAAGGGGGCAGAGTAATTAGGAGACTATTATAATAATGTTGTTATAATCATTGTTCAGTAATTTTTCAGTTGTGTCAGATTCTCCATAACCCTATTTAGGGGTTTCTTAGCAAAGATACTGGAGTGGTTTGCCATTTCTTTCTCCTGCTCATTTTACAGGTAAGGAAACTGAGGTAACCATAATGAAGTGATTTGTCCAGAGCAACATAATTAATAAGTAACTGAAACTGTATTTGAACTCACAAAAATGAATCTTCCTGACTCCAGACCTGATGTTCTTTGACCTATACTACTTGTTATACTAGTTGAAGTAAGAAGAAATGAAAGCCTGGACTAGAGTAGAAACTATGACAAAAGCATCAATAAATGGAAAGAAATAGAAATAAAGAAGATTGAATGAGGGATGGATTTGGGGAAAACATGAGTTCCATTTTGCTCAAGTTGAGTTTGAGATATTTATAAGAAACATAGATAGGAATGCAAGTTCAGGAAAAAAGATGAAAAGTTAGAAATAAAAACTTGGTGTTACTGAGAATATACCGAGGAGATAGAAGTGATTGACTTCTATCAGAAAGATATGTTCAGAGGGAAGTTTCAGAGAGGTAGTCTGAAAGCAGATGAAAAATAACTGATAAGTAAGCAGGATAAGAAAATTGAGGGATAGTTGATGGTAGAATTGATACAAATTCTACATGGAACAACATAGCATCAAGTTTTAGAAAACCTGAATTTATCATCTCTGCAAAAGGAAATAGAGGAAAAGTTAGCCAAAAAAATCTTTGCAAGTAATAAAAAGTATGAATATGTGTAGGATAAATGAAGGTTAAAGTGAATTGTTTAGGCTGGGAAAGGGGGTAATACATATAATCTTGAACCTGAATTTAGAAATATCTGAGTTGAAATCTAGTCTTAGCTTAGCAAAATCACTTGATTTCTGTCTGCTTCTGTTTCTTCATCTATAATATGTAGATAATAATAGCACCTACCTCTGAGAGTTGTTGTGAGAACAAAATGAGATATTTGTATGATACTTTGCAAAGCTAAAAGTTTTGTATAAATGCTAGCTAAAGTATTGAAATAATTCATGAATGTATCTTTAATGTATAATGTATCTTTAATGTATAGACCTTTAAGACTTCCAAAGACCTATTTCATTTTTTTTTAAAATCCTCCCTTTTAGCAAAGAAATATAGGTAAGCAAAGCAAACCAAAACAAAACCCATATCGAATAACATAAACCTCATTTCATGTTATATCATAGTCAATGACCTATTTATGGAGAGGAAAAAGGCTTGCATCACTTTCAATTTTCTGAAGGAAAAATCTGTCACTACATTGATTAGATTTGTAATGTTTTTCAATAGTTTTCAGTATTTTGATGTTGTTTTCCTTTAAATATCATTTCCTAATATTGTCATCATGATGTAATTTGTTTTCTTCATTCTGCTTCCTTAGACTGTCATTGTTCAATTATTTCAGTCATATCTGACTCCAGTTGGCATTTTCTTGGCAAAGATACAAAGAATGGTTTGCCATTTCCTTCTCCAGTTCATTTTATAGATGAGGAACTGAGGTAGATAGTGGCAGCTTGCCCAGTTACACAGCTAGTAAGTGCTGAAGCCAGATTTGAACTCAGGAAGATGAGTTTCCCCTAACTTTGGGCTTAAAATCTCTCTATTTTTGCCACATAACTGCCTGTACATTATTCAAAGACACTAAGTATTTTCAAGTTCTCTTCTGCTGGTATACAAGTACACTCCACTTAAATTTCACTTTGCATCTGAAACCATACTAAAATCAACACAACTTTTATTACTAGACACCATCCATCTCTTATGTAGTCAGTATGCATCATAATTCTCTAAACTGAAACACTCTTCCCTGGCTCCTATCTTTCCATATGTGTTCTCTCTTATTATGAGAATGTTAGCTTCTTAAGAGAAGGGACTATCTATCTTTCATATGTGCATCTAAAGCACTTAATACAATACTCAGCACATATAAGCACTTAAAATGCTTTCATTCATTCAATCATTTTGCCCTTGCAACTGCTTTTAAATTTTCTGTAGCTTTAGTTTCTTTAGTGTTTATTTTTAGAATATCTCTATAATTTGTATAATTAAGTATTCTCTCTATAGCCATAATTGGATCTTTTTTGCTGATGAGACATTACATATTTGGTTCAAATATTCATTTGATGTAATATATTAATCTAAATCTAATTTTTGCCATTCTTTTCCAAAGTTTTTCATGGATATACAGTAGGTAAACAGATATAGCAAAAGTTAAGATGAAGACATATAGATAGATATACACATGCACATAAAGAGAGGGAGAGAGATAAATAGATACACATATATGTATGTATATATGTAGTTGTGTGATTTATATAATTTATACATATACACAAAATATACATATATATACACATATAAATACATATATGCCCACATATCTAAATCTAGATGTGTATATGCTTTTGCATATGATGTATATGTGTTTTAATGTTTCTGGGAATGTGTTACTCAAGAAAAATATGTTGTTCATGAGAAATAATTTTGCTTGACTTTTTTTGAAATTTTTTAACTTCTTAATATTGAGCAAAAAATGTTATTAATAATGGACTCCTGAGTTTGTCCCTAAAATAATTACGGTTTTTGTCAGTTTTCTAAAGGGAATAAAAGTAGGATACACAAAGTTCCAGATTTTTTTTAAAATTAAAATTACTCCCTAGATGCAGTTCCAAAGTACTTTAAATGACTCAGTATGGAAATCATCAGCTTGAATTTCCTATGTCTCAGACTGGAGCTACTATTGTCTCCTCCCGAGAGAAGAGACAAACCATTCCAAGCCCTTCTATATTTCTAAATTTTCCCTAAGATTCCAAGGGAGATTGAATTCTCAGCTTTTAGTTGCCTAATGTGTCTGTTGGCAGAAGAGCCCCTTCATGGTGACTGCAACAGAAATTCTTCCCAAAGAGAATATAAGTAACTTATTCTGTGAGGAATTTAATTGCTCTTCATAAACAACTATCCCCTCCATTTTGCTGTGGACTGGTCATGTCCCTGTAGTCTATAGTGAGTGATGACTTCTTAATTTTTTCCCCTTTCCCCTAAACTGACGTAGAAGAATGTTAGTGACAAAGTCAACCCATCAACAGGCATTTATTAAGCATTGACTATTTTCCAGGCATTGTGCTAAATGGTGAGAATACAAAAAAGACAAGCCATAGAGTCTGATCTGAAAATCTCACATTTTAATGCGGAAAATAATATGGAACATAACTAGATACTTATAAGACAGCTAGTCATTGGTCTTTAGTAGTTCCTAGCTTAGACTTTTCAGGGAGAAAAGGCAAAGGAAACATCTGGGAATATCTATTTAGAGACTGGTTATCCAGAAAATTGCTGAGTCACTCCTATCATAAGAAAACCCCTGGAGCTGTTTGGTATTTCCTCCCCTGGTCTCCCCTTACATTGGTGATCTTTTAAATATAATTTTGCACTAGCAAAAAAGCATTTTTGAACATAAAAATGTATTGAATAATAATATTTAGGAAAGGAAGTAAAACAAAACAGAAGTTGCAAAATGAACCATCCAATAATCCTGTGATATAAGACTATTCTTTTGGTTCAGCGTCTCCAAATATAAAGAGTTTTCATGGTTCTTTTTCTTTTATTGAAATAAACTGTAGGAGATAGCAATTTTATTTTAGACTTGTGAACAGTTTAATGAATGCCAAGTGTCTCTGGGAAAGTCAAATAACACCTCTTAACCTCATTTTCCTCATCTGTAAAATGGGAATAATAATAGCATTTACATCAGAGGATTGGTGTACCAAATGATATAAACGATATAAAGCACTTTCCAAATCTTAAAGTGTTACTAATAATTAATAATTGGTTATTATTATTAATACTGTTAAAACAGCATTCCTTTCACATGCTTATTTTCTAAATGAGTAGGAGAGTGACAGGAGGGAGGGAATTTGGAACTCAAAATTAAAAAGTGAATATTAAAAAAAAACCTAAATTAAAGATCTTCAGTGAGAGAGAATCCACTCCAGTCAAAGGCAACCCATTATTCTTTAGAGTTGACCTAATTGCTAGGAAGTTCTTCCTTACATATCCTTCTCTATTTTTTATTCTTCCATTTTACAGATGAGGAAACTGAGGCAAACAGGGTAAAGTGACTTGTTCTAAATCATATAGCTGGTAAATGTCTAAGATTAGATTTGAACTCAGATCTTCCTGATTCTAGGCCCAGCACCAGTACCATTTAACTGCCCCAGCATTTACTCTAAAACAAATAAAAACCAGTGGTCTTGCAGTATTTTCTTCAGAAGATGCTATTTGACATAAGGAAAAGAGCTCTGGATCAGGAATAAGAAGACCTAAATTCACATCCTTGCTCTGCTACTTACTTTTTATGTGATGTTAAACAAATTACTTAACTGCTCTAGATTAGCCATCTATAAAATGAAGAGGCTAGCCTCTAAGGTCTCTTTTAGCTCCAATGCCATTCTATTACTTAAAGATTTCCAATATACTCTGAGTGAAGATTGAAGCATAATGTTTCACTTTATTTTCTTGCTTTTTTGCAACATGTTTAACATGGAAATGTTTTTCATGACTTCACCTATACAATGGGGTATCAGATTTCTTGTCTTCTTAATGAGTTGGGAAGAGGCAGGAAGGAGGAAGAAAATTTGCAACTCAAAATTAAAAACTGACTGTTGAGAGAGAATCCACTCCAGTGAAAGGCAACCCATTGCTCTTTAGGGTTGACCTAATTGTTATGAAATTCTTCCTCTCATAAAGTCTAAATTTTACCTTTTTTCATTGAATGAAGAGAAACAACATTCATTAAGCCCTTACTCTGGGCCAGGTGTGCTAAGCATTAAAGATATAAATAGAAAAGTTAAGACAACTCCTGCCTTCTGTCAATTAAGAAGAAACTTGAAACCTAAAAGGGGGTTTTGAAAGAATTTTACTAAGTTGATTCTGCAGAGGAAAATGCTGGGAAAAGCTGTGGCTGACTTCCCTGGAGGGTCTGTAAGTTTTACATTATATAGAGTTGAAACAAGGGTACCAGCTGAGTGCCTTTCACTAGACAGTTTCCCCCCAAAAAAAGTTATTTCCAAATAAGGCAGAGAATATCCACAGGTAAGTATAAACATTCCATAAAATTTGTTGAAGACAAAACATAAATTTTGGGTTTGGATTCAAAACAAGACTTGGGTGAAGTCCAAGCATTTTTTTAAACAATCTCCAGCTCTCTCTAAGGATCTCTGGGGTCAGCATAAGCTATGAATAAGTTTTAAATTAAAAAATATATTTAACCATACAAGACTAGATTCAAACTTTTAATAAATAATAAAACATTTTCTGCATACCTGAAGAAATATTTATTCTAATTAGTGAGGACAACAAGACAATCATGCAAGGGATTTATGGCCACAAAAAGAAGAGTCTAGAGAATAGATACACAGGAATGGTGAGTGGAACCATAAGGCAGTTGACTGACATCCTTTTTCCAGAAACAGTGGTAGTATGGACTTTATTAATAAGTCCAGAATAAAAGTCAGAAAGTGTATGGAAAGATTGGAGTGGGGAAAAAGAGAGAGACAAGAATGTGCTTAAGAAGATGACCAAATGATCTGAATGGATGACTAAATGAGTTGGGGAGTTGAATCATGATTTGTTATGGGGTCTCTGTTCAGCTGAGCATAACAAATATGTTTGCATTCAATCTGTTGTTAATCAAAACCTAAAATTTCCAAAATTATTCCTACATATCTAATCACTGGTATATGAATGTAATGGAATGTTATTGCCCTATTAAAAATGTTGAACAAGCTGATTATAGAAAGGCCTGAAAAGATTTACACAATCTGATGCTGAGTGAAACAAGCAGAACCAGGAATACATAGTACATGACAATAACAAAAATGTGCAATGATCAACTGTGAAAGGTTCTTCTCTAGTAGTTTAATGATACAAAGCAGTATTAATAGACTTTGGACAGAAAATGGCCTCCTCAACCAAAAAAAGAATTAAGGAGACTGAATGTAAATCAACACATGTTTTGTTCACTTCTTTTTTCTGTTTTTTTAAACTCTGCTTCATGCTTTTTCCCCTTTGTTCTGATATTTCTCTCCCAACATAATTCATAAAACAAAGTATATTAAAAATAAATAAACTAAAAAGCAAAGTAAAATTTCCAAAATTATTCCTAGTTCTACTTTTTCCAATTAAATAGAACATATCTAATCACTTCTAGTAAAATAACTCCTAAAAAGTTTTAAGTAGCTTTCAAATTCTCCTTGTCTATCTCCTCCCATCTCCCAGCCTTCTTGTTTTTAGGAAAAACATTTTCTCTTCCTTCAATTCATCTGGTCAAACCCACAACATAAACTCTTGTCCCTTCATCATTCTGGTTACTCCATTCTGCATGATCTCTAACTTATCATTGTCCTTCCTGAAATATGATACCCAGAAGTGAGCCCAGTCTCCCAGATGTGGTCTGATTAGGTTAGAATACAATGAGATTATCAACTCTCTAGCCTATGTCTCTCAGTGAAATATAATAGTCCATTAGTTTTCTTGGCTGCCATATCATTCCAGGAGCTTAACTTGAAGTCCCAGACTTCATTTCAGATGTACTGCTATCTAGCCATACCTTCTCTATCTTGCTTTTGTAAAGTTGTCTTTTTTTGCTCCCATGTCACACTTTATATAAGGCCTTGTTAAATTTAAACTTATTCAATTCCTTTCAATGTTACCAATGTTTATCAAGCTTTTTTGAATCTTAACTCAGTCATCCACTGTGTTAGCTATCCCTTTCATTTTGTGTCACGTGTATGTTGTGTTTCAAATATGTGCCTTAAAAAGAGAGAATGGGAAGGATTCTGGGGAGGTGTGGAATAGATAAGAAGATTTCAAGCTCTGCAGATTTCCCCCACAAACAAAACAAATTTGTATCTCAGGTTTAACATGGACCAATGGGGAAAAAAAGATGTGAGGCAGAACAGGAGTCCTCAAGAAGACCAGAAGAAAGACCCAATGACAGGGATTAACCAATGTGAAGGGCAAACACCTCCAGACTAGATCCTCGTAAACAGCCTACAGAGAGCCTTAGATCTAGCTGGAGCTCAGCCCAAACAATAGAAACATTTCCTTCACAGAGAGCATAAGGAGTCTGGAGTATGAGACTGGGTAAACTGAGGTAACCTCTACTGACTAGAAACCCCAGGCCCAGCTGCACTGCTGAGACACAATGCTGGGTGAGAAGGTACCAGCACCCAGCTAGTACAGAAGCAGTGGGGCAGGAATGGTGCTCTTTGCTGCCATTTGCAGGAGGCTGGAGCTTTTGTTTGGGGACTCCTGTTAAGAAATGAGAGCTGAAGTGAAACTAAAGGCAACATTCCCTCACCCCACAATTAGAGGTATTTCTCATTTTAAAAATGATAATAATGAAGTTCATTGTTCATCTTCAGAGGAAAAGAATGAAGGAAAAAAAAAAAACTTCTACCCCAAAAAGTAATATTAAATAGCTACCTTCCCCGAGAGAATTTATAAAACTCAGAAAAAAAATTCAAAAATCAAGTTTTAGAGATTGAGGGAAAATTAAAAATAAATAATTAAAGACCATCCAAGAAAACAAGAAGATCATAGAAAACATAACAACAACTAGCAAAGAATATATAGTGTCTTACAGAAGAAAATAATCCTTTGAAAATTAGAAATAAACAAGAGGAAGCCAATGAAGTTATATGAGGGCAAAAAAATAACAAAACAAAAATGTTGAGAAGGAAAAAAAAAATGCGAAACACCTTATAAGAAAAACAACAGAACTGGAGAACAGACCAAGGAGAGAAAACATAAGAATAATTAGACTACCTGAAAGCTATGGCCAAAAAATAATCTTGACACATTAATGCAAAAAATAATCAATAAAAATTGTTCTGGAATGAATAAACAGGAGGGGGAAATAGAGCAAAAAATCTACTGATCATCTATTGATTTAGAGATCCTTTGTGGAAAATACATAGAAATATTATTGCCAAATAAAAGAGAAAATTCTGCAAGAAGTAACAAAAAAATTACAATATGCTGAAGCTACAATAAGAATTGTATATGACTTATCAGTAGTCACAATAAAAAACTGCAGGCCCTGGAATCATATACACTAGCAATCAAAAGAACTAGGCTGGCAGTCAAAAAATATTATATCCAGCAAAAATTATCTGTAACTAAAAAAGACATTTAATAAACTTTGCAAATTTTCAGGACATTCTCTCAAACAAACCTGAATTTAATAGAAATTTAACATATAAAGAGCCAGTAACAAAGATTTATGTCAAGGAACTCAAGAGGGACAAATTATTTATGTGTTGTGCATGAAAATGAATACCATATATTTAAGACTGACATCAGTAACTGGGTAGCTCAAAAGAAAGATTTGGACAGAGTTGGAATATTATCTGACTCTAAAAATCAAAACTGTCTAGGAAAAGGTAAAAATAGTAATTAAATTATACAAATGAAGTACAGAGGAAAAATAGACACAGAGGCATTAGAGAAGGGAGGAGGGCTTATGGTTCTGAAAACCTCATATCAGGAATAGGTTAAATAAGCAATATTGCATATATATACATATATATATATATATGCATATATACATACACACACACACACACATATACCATGAAGGGTATAACACCTTCCAAAATCTATAAAGAAATAAGAGGGAAGAGAATAGGATAGGGTGGGGTATAAAAGGATTTGTAGATTTATGACAGTGGGACAAGTTTGTAGATTAATGGGGAAAGGATAAAGAGGGGGAAAAGAGTGAAAAGGGGGATTGAAAAGATAAGGGAGGGAACCATTGGTGGGGGAAGTTAAATAATATCAAGACAAGTTAAGGAGTATGATTAAAGTAGAAAAGTTATCAGGGATAGAAAATTAGATATATATAGAAACAGTACAACAAGAATAAGGAGTAGAATCTATTATTTAAAAAAAAAAAGTAGGGCTACTAATCATTGATCTTAGACAAAATCAAACTTAAAGATCAATCAAGAGAGAAATCTATGTTATATGACAGCCATATTAATAGTTTTAGACGCATGGTTACATATGGATAAATGTATATGTATATATGTGTGTGTTTATGAGTGTGTTTGTGTGTGCACGCTGGTATATATGTAAGTATGTGTATGTTTGTATATAGATATATGTATATGTATGATATGAATATATAGAGAGAAATATGAATATATACACACAATATATATACATATATATGCTTAACTATAGACTGCTTGAGAGAGGTGAAGGGGATGAAAAGGGGAAAAAAAGAATAAAGTAAAAATACACAACAGAGAACAAAAGAATAATCTACAAGGAAGCACAGAAAAGATGGATACTCATGAATATAATTTCTTCTATTATTAATATATGTTTTCTTGAAATGGAAATTTCTTGTTATATACTTTGAATCCTCCTTGGTGTTCTTCTGAGTACATGACAATATTTTATTTTGTTTTGTTTTTTATTTTCCTTTTCTATCTTTTTTCTATTTTTTTTATTTTGTATTTAGTTCAATAAATATTTAAAATTTTAAAAAGAAAGAATCCTATTGACATAATGAAGCCATAATCATCACTGCAGCACTGAGAATACTTTATACTTCTATGTCATTTTCTCAAATACCATCTAAGAGCATGACAATGAATGCAGAAAATGTTATGGTATATAGCACTTTCAGGGACAGTGACAGAAACCATATTCAAGTCCTTGAGAGGACCTTAGATATTGAACTACAATTGTGGCAATCTCAATTCTTCTTAAAGCAGTAGCAATTTTCTAATTTTTCATAACTGATAAAATTATTCAGATTTTTAAAAAATATATATGATATTCAAATGAGTTTTTGGGAGAAATGAAAGTCAACCAACTACATGACACCATAGTATCAGTCCAGATATTGGTGATCAAGGTTTTTGGCCTGACCAAACAATTCCAGTCTTGAAAGATTTGTTATACAGTCTTTAAAAGTTACAAGAGACCTCAGAGACTGTGCAGTCCACCCCATATCAAAAGGAATATATAACTATATCTATATA
Source organism: Myrmecobius fasciatus (assembly GCA_023553655.1). NCBI lineage: Eukaryota > Metazoa > Chordata > Mammalia > Dasyuromorphia > Myrmecobiidae > Myrmecobius > Myrmecobius fasciatus. Next base: position 27,470 of record JAJPUD010012484.1, on the reverse strand, counting down.
TATAATTAGAATTTTTTGCTCTCTATGTAACTATATTATATATAACTATATATTTTACTTTATAAATAATTATATATACATAATCTATAATCTTCCCAACAAATGATCATAAAATTTACTATTTAACACCTTTCAATCTACTATTTCTTAAAAAACATTGTTAAACCAATCAATGAGCACTCTTTTCCAAGTACTAGGGGTTGTGTTTGTTGTCTGTGCTCTGTTTTCAAAGACCACCAATGACATCACAGGGTAGTGTCTTGACTTTGGTTTGAATTGTACTTAAATGAGGTAGAATTGTCTAAGGTTATCAACTACACTTTTTCTTCCAAAGTCATTGAAATTCAGTGGTAAGGCAAAAGTCAAGGTAATTGATGATGATCTGGGATGCAGCAGATGATCTTGACATCTTCAAATCTAATCAATATTCAGATCTGACCAAGAGCTCCACAGTGCACTGCTTTAGCTACCTTCATGAGAAAAAAAAAATTGTTTTCATCTGTCCATTCCACTGAGGAACATCTTCACATACTAGGGGTAGATTAGATAGATTTCACCAGATAGATTTGTGACCTGTCAGTTACCCTCAACTTGCTTTAGCCTTTTCATCAAGATAATTTACCAGGTGTGGCCACAGTACATGCTGCAAGGGATACCAAGACAGAAATGAAGATAGTTTAACTCCTGAGGAGCTTGTATTCTATCCCAAGAGGCAAATGTGTATGTGTAAATACATTGTATAAAATGCAAACTTTTTTTTTTGCAGGGGGAGGCATTAGGACCCAAGACAAACAGGAAATGCTTCATAAAAGAAGTGATTGTTAAGCCGAGTCTTGAAGGAAACTGGATATTTTAAGAGAAAATGGTGAGCAAAACTTACATTGAGACATAAAGTCAGCCTTTGCAAAGGTTTGGCGAAGAGACAAAATATTCTGTGTGGGAGAATGGGTGAAGGGGAGTCATGGACAATAAAGCATTCAATTTTGGTATACAAATAAATATTAGATATTTTTCCTCTGATAACAGGCCTAAATTTGCTTGTTTGAAACTACCTCCTAGATTTTGTCTTCTGAGAGCAAGCAGAAAAACATAATGTCTCTTCCACATGACAACTTTTCAAATAAAGAAGAGCTTTAATGTTCTCCTTGAGCCTTCTTTTTCCCCAGCATTTTGGGATCCTGTTCCTTAAACAGATTCTCCTATGACACATAGACTAAAGGCCTTTCCTTGTACTGATTGCCCTCTTCTAGGTTATCGATGTAACATAGGTTAACAATGTACTCTAATCTGTGGCATCCTGAAATGAGCACAGCAATCCAAATGCACTCTGGTCATATCAGAATACAAAGGGACCATCACTTTGTTTAGCCTGATATTTATGTTTCTTTAAATGCCACCCCAAATCACTTTCTAGATCCTGTACAATTCTCTACTTCTTCTTGAGGAGGCATAACCTCAAGGAAAAGGAAAAGGAAAAAAGGAAATCCTGGCTTTAACAGAGTTACTACTGAAAGCCTGTGCACTTACTCAGACAATTTGTAGATGAGAAGTTGCAGATTTTTGGTGATACTTGCAATGCTCTGAGTTTGAGGATTACAATTCACTTAACCACGCATATAGACAAACAAACAGAAAGACCAACAGACACATACATACAGAGAGGAGAAGAAGAAGAAGAAGAAGAAGATGGAGAAGTTGAAGGAGAAGAAGAAGGAGAAGGAGAAGGAGAAGGAGGAGGAGAAGAAGAAGAAGAAGAAGAAGAAGAAGAAGAAGAAGAAGAAGGAGAAGAAGAAGGAGAAGGAGAAGGAGAAGGAGAAGGAGAAGGAGAAGGAGAAGGAGAAGGAGAAGGAGAAGGAGAAGGAGAAGGAGAAGGAGAAGGAGAAGGAG
>JAJPUD010012484.1:0-25183 GCA_023553655.1 Myrmecobius fasciatus | reverse complement strand
AGAAGAAGAAGAAGAAGAAGAAGAAGAAGAAGAAGAAGAAGAAGAAGAAGAAGAAGAAGAAGAAGAAGAAGAAGAAGAAGAAGAAGAAGAAGAAGAAGAAGAAGAAGAAGAAGAAGAAGAAGAAGAAGAAGAAGAAGAAGAAGAAGAAGAAGAAGAAGAAGAAGAAGAAGAAGAAGAAGAAGAAGAAGAAGAAGAAGAAGAAGAAGAAGAAGAAAGAAAAAGAAAGTAACAAGAAGAAAAGAAGAAAGAAGAAAAGAAGAAAGGAGGGGAAAGGGGAGGGAAGGAGGGAGGGAAGGAGGGAGGGAGAGAGAGAAAGATCGAATAATCATTATTAAGTTTTTATTACATGTTAGAAACTGCATTGTCCTGGGTATACACGTACAAGCAAATAAAGCAGATAGTTACTACATTTTAATTCTAAAAGATAGTATATGGAACAGAGCTAAAAAAAAAAAAAAACAAGCAAGATGACAAAGAAACAATTTGGAGACTGAATTAAGCCTAAACTAATCATAGCTGGGCCCCTCTGGAGGAGGGGTCTTGCTGAGGAAGTCACCAATTAGGAGAACACAGCCTCAGGGAGAAGGTTTCTCCAAGGTGTGAAGGGGACTGGTAAAGGAGTTGAGAAGAATATGTTAGTTATTCTTTATTTATTCCCCACAAATTTTCCTTTTACTAGATCATGACCAGTGTTTTTAGACCTAGGTGTTAGTTCAACACCAGTATAGTATTCCCCAGGGTTTCTAAATGGGAACCAGAGCCATAAGAGCTGTGAATCTATGATGGTTACCTGGGCCCTATTTATTCTCAGGTGTCTCTGACAGATGGTTATATAAACTCCCAAAAGAAAACTCTGAGAGTGACAGATCCCTCAATTCAGTTTCTCAGGAAATTAAAACGCTTTTTTGTCACAAGCTTTCTATGGAAGCTTTGAGCTAAAAACAGCAGAAAGAAATTCCTAATGGATTAAGTGCTGCAGGGGCATGTAACATTTCAGGCCTTCAGAAACAGAGTGGTAAAAACATTCTCTCTCTTCTGAGTAATGAGAGAAACCAGAATCCTTCAATCAGTGATTGAAATTTTTTATGATATTGCCTCTCTAATTGTTGCTATGAACTATAGACCATCTGTAAATGTGATAGTGAATGAGATAAATACACTACAACTCACTATTAATCATAGCTTTCATATGTAAATTGAGCATGAAGTTAAGATGTTGTTTTAAAATGTAAGATTCGTAGAATTTTAGAATTGGGAGGGACCTAAGATATCTAGTATTATGTGCTCTTTAACAAAAGAGGAGGTCCAGAGGTTTTATAGCTGGCTAGTGCTAAATTCAGAATTAGAATCACAGCCACATGTATGATTCAGGGATCCTTCCTCCCCCAACTTACACTCTTGGACCCTTTGGTACAAAGTTCTGGGGAAGATAATTGAAACAACAAAACTTAAGCTTCCCCAGGACTCCAGGAAGAGGGAGAAGAACAAATGAACCAAAATGTACCTCAGCTGGTTTACTAAGGAGAACAAATGTTTATACTGGATATAGCTGTGGGACAATTCCCCACTCCTAACACAAATAAAAAACTTCCCAAGGAAGAAACAGATCATTGATTATCTTCTTATCCTCTAAATAAATAAGATACATTTTTTCTTTCAATATTTGGATTGAATAAGAAATAGGCATTAATTTAAAGAACTAAGGCTTCACATTTTGGAGAACTATGACTAAGGCATAAAGTAATATTTCATTTTTTGGATGACTGCATACTATCATTCAACAGCTCTCCACAGAAAAGTCTTTAACATCCACTCTGCAGTGGTTTTTCCTTGCAGTAGCACAAACTGCTTTTAGCAAATGCTTTCTTTATATTTTCTATTAAGTCAATGGGTCATTGTAAAATGAAGAATTCAAAGGAATTAGAATTATATTATCTCATATAGTTTTCATTAGACTTGGACTGGATTCTAAATAGATTTATAGATATTAAACATCTGCATAAATATGTATGCATATATACACATGTATAAAATTTCCTCTTTGGAGTTATTCCATCAAATTGGAACTCTTTTAATTTATTTTTTGTTTGTTTTTGGAGGCAATGCCCAGGGTCACACAGCTAGTGTTTGAGGTCATATTTGAACTCAGCTCCTCTTGACTCCAAGACTGATACTATCCATTATGTCACCTAGATACTCTTAATTTAATTTTTATATTGAATTGTGGGAGGGAAAATAACTCTGAAAGCATCAATTTTTTGAGATGTTGATTAAGTAGCTATTATGTTCAAGGCCGAATAGAGACTAAAGATTTGCATTAGGTCAGGGTCTGTAACTTCACTTATGCCAAGAACCCCCTATGTAGAAATTCCTTCTACTTATGCAGGAAAAAAATAACCCATAATAACAGATGATTTTAGAATTACCTGAGGATAATCCTTCCATAATCATTGATTATAATGGCCTGATCCTGAATTGTTCTTTTAAATCCCTTCAATTCCAAAAATAAATCAAGGTAATAGCCATTCATTCAGTGCTTCTGAATCACTATATTGCTGATTCAGTACATGTGAATGTTACCCATGGAAGCCTTTTGGTTTGATTCTTTCTGTGATTGATTGTGTCAGTCCTGTCCAATTTTTCATGACCTCATTTGGCATTTTGTTGGTAAATATACAAGTTGTGCTTTATCATTTCTTTATTCAGCTCATTTTACAGATGAGGAAACTGAGACAAACGGGGTTAAGTGACTTGCCCAGGGTTACACAGCTAATAAATGTCTGAGACCAGATTGGCACTCATGAAAATGAGCCTTTCTGACTTCAGGTCCTGTGCTCCATCCACTGTGCCACCCAGCTGCTTTGATTCTTGGACTTTTAGCAATTACTGATTTAGTTCTTGAATTTTTGCAATTTCATAGCTTCTATCCTGAGATCAACCATTTTCAGCTACAACTGAAAAATCCAATATCATGTATCTTTCAGCAACCTAGACTAGTGCTTGATGAAGTTATAGCTTTCTTGTTCCAAAAGTATTTCTGTAGGTTTTGGATTTGTTTAGCACAGGCTCTGAGAATTTCTATCAATCTTATTTCTCCTTCCTGGTAAGAAAGCATAAGCTTTTCTATAGAAGTTTGTGGTGATATTTTTATTTAAATAATGTATAGGTTTTACTAGGATATATTTCAAATCTGTTAATTATTTTATAGTTCTGAAAATATATACACTAAGACCAGTACTACTTAAGTGTTAATTTCTTTTAAAACTTTATTATAATATTTTAAAGTAGATCTGTGGGTTCATGGACATAGCAACTCCTGATGATGAAATTTCTATCACCAATCCACATCAGTAACTGTTTTGCATCTTATGGTCTTTAAAAGTTGCCTCAGAACACAGAGATTCATTGTTAATATGTCAATACGCATTTATTAATTATATAAGCACCAGGAATGGTACTAATTACTGAGGATACAACAGAAAAAGAAAAATAAAACAGATTCTTCTCTTAAGGAGCTCACAGCCCATAGGGGAGGCCATATGCAAATGACTATATACAAACAAGTTAGTTACAGGGTAATTGGGATAATATGATGGAAGGAACCAAAATTAAGGAGAATCAGGATAGGTTTCTTATACAAGTGACATTTATCTGGGACTTGTCAGAAACCAAACAATGAATTTTTTAAAAAGAGAAAATTCATGCATAAGGAACAATTAGTGAAAATGTATTAAGTTAAGAGATGGTGAGAAACAGCAAGGAGAACAAGGAGAAGTTCACTGGGAAGTAAAGTATAAAACAGGAAAGATAGGGAAAGACCAAGTAATGAAAGACTTTTAAAGTGAAATAGAAGATTTCATAACCTATATCAGAATGCTTGATGTCTTGGGAAGAGGGGAGATAAAGGAGGCAGGGAGGAAAAAAATTGGAATCCAAAAATCTTACATAAATGAATGCTGAAATGTGGTATTTCAAGGCAATTCCAATAGACTTAGGATGGAAAATGCCATCCGCATCCAGAGAGTGAATTATGAGAATGAATGTGGATTGAAGCCTAGTATTTTTACCTTTTTGTTGTTATTGTTTCTTTGCTTGTTTTTTTTTCTTGTGTTTTTTTTTCCTTTTTGATCTGGTTTTTATCATATGAAAAATATGGAAATATGTTTAAAAGAATTGCACATATATAACCTATATCAGATTACTTGCTGTTTTGGGAAGGGAGGAAAATTTGGAATACAAAATTTTACAAAAATGAATGTTGAAAACTCTTTACATGTAATTAGAAATATAAAATCCTATTTTTTATTTTAAAAGATAGGATTTTATATTTGATTCTGGAGATAACAGAAGTTAATTGAAAAGGGGAGAAACATCGTCAGCCCTACATTAAGAAAATCACTTTTGATAACTTAATAGTTGTAGAGATGAGAGTCTTAAGGCAGGAAGACCATACAGAATGCTATTACAATAGTCTAAAATCATAAATCTACAGCTGGAAAGTGTCTTTTAGATCCCAGCTTTTTAAACTGTAGTTCGTGGCCACATATGATGTCTCATAACTGAGAGTTACAAAATTATGATTTATTATTAGTAAATGTTTGATTTATATGCTTCTTTTATATACCTATATACCCAGGGTCACATAAAAATTTCCTGGGTGAAAAGTAGTCATGAGTGGAAAAAGTTTAAGAAGCCCTGCTCTAGAACATCTAATCTAATTACTTAACAATGAGGAAAGTAGGGGCAGCTGGGTGGTGCAGTGGATAGAGCACCAGCCCTGAAGTCAGGAAGACCTGAATTCTAATTTGGTCTCAGACACTTAACACTTTCTAGCTGTGTGACCCTGGGCAAGTCACTTAACCCCAATTGCCTCAGTAAAAAAAAAAAAAATAGGAAACTAAAGTTTAGTTGTTAAATGATTTCTCTCAGACACTCAGGTAGTAAATGTCAGAGCCAGATTCAAATATGTTGTCACTACTTATAATAATTTTAAATACTGATATAGTGTTTTAAGTTTTAAGAAATAGTTCTTTCAAAACAGTATGAAATAGTACATTTTGTATTGATCCTCCTCTTCTTCTTTCTTCTTGTCTTCCCCCCATTTTTCATACAAGAATATTGAGCCTCAGCTCATTGATATTTATTTGCTTAGTTAATAGAACTTGGAGCCAGATTTCAATTCTGTTTCTTGACTCCGGTTCCATTGCTTTCTACACATTGCCTTTAAATTATTTCCTTTGTCTTCAAGTAGCTTCCAATCTAGTAGGAGTGTTAAGATATAGATACAAATAACTCTGATGGAAATTAAGATTTTATAAGTGATGAAGAAAAATTTTAGGGGATTTATTTGTGTAGGAAATAGATTACAATAGGAGAAAAACAAAAATTCTACCTGTTTTTATCTGAGTATTTCTAGGGCTGCATGCTTTAAAAAAAAACAGTTTGGTAGATGGTATCATTTTGATCATCTTATCCATTTCCTTTTTCAATATTAATTTTCCCCTCGGGATTTGATATTTTAAAAAAATTTCCCATTTGGATGCATTTATTTCATTAAGTAATAATGTGAAAATCTGAGAAATATGTATTTAAAGTTATGATGTCATTTTAGAATTTTACCAGCACTGATCCTCTCAATAATCAGCTAGTGCTTAAAAAGTCAGTCAGTCAATAAACATTAATTAAAAGTTTACTATGTGCCAGATACGATGCTAAGTACTGAGGATATAAAAGAGGCAAAAGTAGTCTCTGCTCACAATCTGGGGAAACAATTCACAATGTAATACAAAAGTTTGCATATCATATTTTTTCTTCTCCAACATTTCTCCAAGGATTCATTTCTATAAAGATGACTTGACTGGAAATATTTTTACACCTATACAATACAAAATCCATATCTGTTATGCCAAACAATGAGTAATCTCCAATAATGATATGAATATATAGAATTTAAGCAGCAAAATCTATACAACCTAGGTCAGCCCTTTTGACTATTCAGGTACTACACATAAGAGTTTCACATTCTTTTGTATGCTTATCCTTGTTTTTAAGATTTTTTAAGTAATTTAATTTAAGATTGTTTTTAAGTAATTATGGTCAATTCTATTCTTCTTCCTCCTCCTCTTCCTCTTGTTCCTTATTGTTCCTCCTCCTCTTCCTCTTTCTTCTTCTTCTTTCTTCTTCTTCTTCTTCTTTTTCTCCTTCTTCTTCTTCTTCTTCTTCTTCCGCCTCCTCCTCCTCTTATAGTTTTCTTTCTCTTCTTCCTCCCCTTATTCCCCATTTTCTCCTCCTCCCTTTTTCCTCCTTCTCCCTTTTCTTCTCCTTCCTCTTCTCCTCCTGCCTCTCTTTCACCTCCTTTTTTCTCTTTGTTAGTTATCACTTCATTATAGCAAAATTTTGAAAATTGTAAGATTAAAAATTTTACAATTTTTTTCATAGCATATATTCTTAAGAGTTTTAGCCTATAGTTGATCCAGAACTATAGAATCAAATATATCAGAATGCATGAGAATTAAGTATTAAGTAAGGGGAAATTTTATGACTAAGGTGATCAATGCAGATAGCCAAACCAGATAAATCATGCCTAAAAAGGAATTTGGGAGCCTCCTAGATAGGTACCTCATATTTAGTCAAATTAATTTCTATATATTTGATTTATTCCAAGCTGCAAAAACAAACACACTGGTATTTATATACATTATTATCATTAAGTGATTTTTCATACAAATTTCATAGATAGACACATAGGGAAATAAATAATGTTTTGTTCATATATATGGTACTGAATATCTACAGTCAAACTTGGGATGCATATTTGCTACCAATGTAAGAAAAGGCTGCCAACTTGGTTATTCATATTTTACAATCATATATAGAGAAACAGAAGGGACTTCAGAGAACATTTAATCCTACCATGAAATGTCACAAATCAGAAATCCTAATTCTAGGAAAGTTCAGTGAATTGCTGATCACACACATATATGAAAATCAGAGGCAGATCTGAGCTCAGATCCTTTCATTAATGAGAGTACTTTTTCTACTTTACATTTTCTACCTATTCCTACCTTCATTCATTTATTCATCCATTCATTCATTAGAATCCCACTCTATCCCATTTTCTCAAGCAGATTCCCTACTATTTTACTAATCTTCAGTCTCTTCTTGTCTCCTGGCTTTTTCCCTGATGCCTCCCCCATCCTCAAGAAAGACTCATTTAACCATCTTTTCTTGCTATGATCCTTTATACCTCCTCTCTTTTACATCTAAACTCCCTGGAAAGGTCTTCCACAATTGGTGACACCACTTCCTTCTCTCTCACTCTCACTTGAGCTCTCTGATGTCTGTTTTCTGATATCATCATTCAACTGAAAATGCTCTTTCTAGAGTTATGAATAACAATTTAATTGCCAAATCTTATGGCTTTTTCTCAGTATTCATCCTTCACCTTCTTCTTGATTATTCTTATTTTTCTCTATTTTCATGATCTTATTCTCCTTTGGTTCTCCTCTTACCTGTCTGACAGCTCTTTTTCAGTCTCTTTTACTGTATCTTCAATTGTGTGACTCCCATTAATCATAGATATCCCACTGGATTCTGTTTTGGACCCTCTTCTCTTCACCTTCTATATTATTTCTCTTGGTCATATTAGTTCTCACAGTTTCCAGATCTTCTTTCTGATTTCCAGTCTTACATTTCCAACTGCCTATTAGATATTTTATACAAATTGACCTACTTGTCCTGAAGACATTTTCAACTCAATACATCCAAAACTGAACTTATCTCTCCCTCCCAACACCTCTACTACCATTGGCAATTATCATCATTCTTCTAGTCATTTAGATTTGCTACCTTGGTATCACCTTCCATTCCTTATTCTCTCACACTCCACATATCCAAATTCTTGCCAAGTCTTATTGGTTCTACTATCATATGTCTTAAATATTCCTTTTTTTTCTCTGACACTGTTACCACCCTGATGTAAACCTTCATCATATTATTCCTCAATGATTTCAATAAATAATTGGATAGTTTCCTAACTTCAAGCTACTCCCTAGTGTACATTCTATTCAGCCATCAAATTAATGCTACAAAAGTGCAAGTACAAGACTGAGCATGTCAACTATCCTATTTTCTAAACAGTATTTTATTTTTCAAAATCCACACAAAGATAGTTTTCAACATTCACTTTTGCAAAAACCTTGTATTCAACATCTTTCTCTCTCCCCCACCACCTTTCCCCTCCCTTAGACAGAAATTCAATATAGATTAAACATGTGCAATTCTTCTAAACATGTTTTCATATTCATCATGCTGCACAAGAAAAATAAGATCAAAAGGGGAAAAAACATGAGAAAGAAAAAAGCAAATAAACAACAAAAAGGTGAAACTACTATGCTTTGATCCACATTCAGTCTCCATAGTTATCTTTCTGACTGTGGATGACTCTATCACAAGCCTATTGAAATTTCCTTGTGTCATCTCATGTTGAAAAGAGTCAAGTCCATCACAGTTGATTATCACATAACCTTGTTGTTGCTGTGTACAATGTTTTCTTGGTTCTTCTCATTTCACTTAGCATCAGTTCACATAAGTCTCTCCAGGCTTTTCAGAAATCAGCCTGTCAGACATTTCTTATATGAAAGTAATATTGCTTTACATAAATATATCATAACTTATTTTTTTATTATCTGTCCTCAGATTTATTCTTTACCATTTTCCTGCTATTCACACTATTTCAAATTGCTTCAATGTTTTTTTATTAAAATATTTTTATTTACAAAACATATGAGTGATTTTTCTACATTGACCTTTGCAAAACTTTTTTTTTGTTCCAAGCTTTTCCCTCCTTTCCCCCACCCCCCATCCCTAGATGACAGGTAATCTAATACATGCTAAATATGTTAAATTATATGACAAATCCAATATATGTATACATATCTATGTAGTTATCTTACTGCACAAGAAACATCAGATCTAGAAAGAGAAAAAAACAACCTAAGAAGGAAAACAAAATGCATGGAAATATTCACAGAAAGTGTTAAAATGCTGTGTTGTGGTTCACACTCAGTTCCCTCAGGCCTCTCTCTGGATGTATATGACTATCTTCATCGGTGAACAATAGGAACTGGTTTGAATCACATCATTGTTGAAGAGAACTATATCCATCAGAATTGATCATTGTATAGTCTTGTTGCCATGTATAATGATTTCCTGGTTCTGCTGATTTCACTCAGCATCAGTTCATGCAAGTCTCTCCAGGCCTCTCTGAAATCATCCTGCTGGTCATTTCTCACAGAACAATAATATTCCATAACATTCATATACCATAATTTATTCAGCCATTCTCCAATTGATGGGCATCCTTTCAATTTCCAGTTTCTTGCCACTACAAAAAGGGCTGCCACAAACATTTTTCACATGTGGGTCCCTTTCCCTCCTTTAAAATCTCTTTGGGATATAGGCCCAGTAGAAACACTGCTGGGTCAAAGGGTATGCACAGTTTGATAACTTTTTGAGCATAGTTCCAGATTGCTCTCCAGAATGGTTGGATCCATTCACGGTTCCACCAACAATGTATGTGTCCCAGTTTTCCCACATCTCCTCCAGCATTCATCATTATTTTTTCCTGTCATTTTAGCCAATCTGACAGGTGTGTAGTGGTACCTCAGAGTTGTCTTAATTTTCATTTCTCTGATCAATAGTGATTTGGAGCATCTTTTCATGTGACTAGAAATAGTTTCAATTTCTTCATCTGAAAATTTTCTGTTCATATCTTTTGTCCATTTATCAATTGGAGAATGGCTTGAATTCTTATATATTTGAGTCAATTCTCTCTATATTTTAGAAATGAGGCCTTTATCAGAACCTTTGAATTATACCATAACTTATTTAGTCATTTCCCAACTGATAGGCATCCAGTTTCCAGTTTCTTGCCATTATAAAAAGGGTTGCTACAAACATTTTTGCACATGTGATTCCCTTTCCATTTTTTATGATCTTTTTGGAATATAGACCCAGTAGAGACACTTCTAGATCAAAGGTATGTACAGTTTTGGTATATAAGCCACCCTATTCAATCAGCTCCACTGACTTCAGGATCAAATATAAAATCTTCTGTCTGGCTTTTAAAGCCTGTTTCCTCTTCAACTTTTTATTCTTCTTACACTTTACTTGTCTCTAAATACTTTATAATTCAATGATACTATCCTTTTTTTTTCCTTTTCCTCTTAAAAGACACTCTCTTCCAATTTGAACATTTTCATTGACTGACCTCCATTTCTGTAATTCTTTTTCTATTTATCTATGCTATTGGCTCCCCTTAATCTTCAGCTTAACCACCAGTTTCTTCTTGCTTAGTACTTCTTTCAAGTCACAAATGCAATTCCACTTTCTGTAAGAAGTATTTCCCTGTTACCCTTTAAAACTAGCATTTTCTGCATGATATTATCTTCAGTTTATCCTGTACATAGTTTATTTATGCATAGCTGTTTGAATGTTGACTTGCACATTTTTAGACTATAAGGTTCTTGAAGACATAAGCTATTTTTACCTTTTTTATATCACTGATACTTACTGTTTTTGACACAAAGTTGGAATTTTATATATATATATGTATACTTATTTTGGCTGACTTTGCATTGATTCATTCATTCAAAATATACATGCTAAATTTCTATATATGTATTTTCTTCTAGAAATTTTAAAGAGTTTGAGAGCTTTTCTCCAGCTTTCCCTTTGGTATAAATACAGTTAAACAAAATGTGAATGAGTAATAGGCATAGAAATTTAGATAAATAAACAAACAAAAATTTGGATCCAGTTTTTTATTTTGTTTAAGAATTTTTTTAACTGAAAAATCAGGGAACAAGACCAGTCCTTGTTCTAGCCTTTTTTTTAAACTTGAAACAAGTTACATGGTCAAAATGCAATCTTTTAATGTTATTTTAAATAATCTCTCAAACTTGTTATCTAACAGTGCCCTAGTCACAGGGTTTTTCATTAGGGTATGTGCCAAGTTTATCAAAGAAATGAGATAGCATTCATGGAAGAAAGAAATCTGCTATATATTATAGTGACTTTTTGAAAAAACAATTAATTTGATGCTTAAATTGGAAAACAAGAGAAAAAAATCTAAAACTCTGAGTTCACAAATAGGTTAGTGATCTTCTTTGGTAAAGAGAAATTCCTCACTGAACATCCCTATACTAATGAAATCATACATTCAAATAGTTGAGTGGCGCAGTGATAGAATTAGAAGATCTGAATTCAAATCCATCCTCAGATATCCACTAGATGTCTGACCCTAAGCAAATCACTTAACCTCTGCCTGCCTCAGTTTCCTCAATTTTAAAATGGGAATAATAGCAGCACATACCATCCAGAATTGTTATGAATATTAAATGAGAAAAAAAATAAGTAAAGGTATTAGCAAAGTGTGACTTTGCTATTAGGTACTAAATAAATATTTATTCCCTTCCCCAAACCCTCAAATCCATCTTTCAACCATGAAAATATATTATGTTGCAGAGAAACCAAGAAAAAGCAAGTTAGCCATTGGCTATGGATCATAATTTAATGTGTAATAAGTCATAGAAGTCTCATTCCAACACTTTCATTTTATATATGAGGAAAATGGATCCCAGAAGGTTGTCATGTTTTTAAAGTCACAATGGTAGTGATAAAGTCAGGATTCGATAATAGGTTGTCTTACTTAAAAGCAAGTTAAAAATTCAATTGGTCTTTATTTTTTTTTCTAGACTTTTTTTTTAATTTTAAAACTTAAAAAAAACTTAAAAAAACAAAATAGAAAAAGAAAAAATACAGAAAAAAGAAAAAATATTGTCTTGTTCATAGCAGAACATAAGGGAGGATCCAAAATATGTAGCAATATATTTCCATTTCAAGAAAGTATATATAATAATAGAAAAAATTGTATTCAGAACTGTCCATCTTTTCTTTATTTCCTTGTAGGTTTTCTTTTGTTCTCTGTACTTTATTCTTTTTTTCCCTTTTCCTTTTCCCCATCTCTCTCAAGCAGGCTACAGTTAAGCATAGATTATATTTATGTATGCATATGTATATACACTCATATACACATATACACAAACATATTCATATGTACTTACATATATACATACACACACACATATATATGCATATACAAAAAAAATCTAAAACAATATTTATATAGCTGACATAATACAGATTTCTTTTTTGATTTAATCTTTTTAACTTTAACCATATCTGAGTTTTGCTTTTGTTTTTGTTATAATGTGTTCTACATAGAGGCAGCTGGGTAATGCAATGGATAGAATGCAAGAATTGGTGTCCAAAAAATATATAAATTCAAATCTAGCCTCATATATCTACTATCTGTGTGACCCTCATCAAATAGCTTCTATCTATCTCAGTTTTCTTAACTGTGAATTCAGTACAATAATAGCACTTACCTTATGGGATTGTTATGAAGATCAAATAAGATACTATTTATAAAGCACTTAATACAGTCCCAACACATAGTTGGTACTTAATAATTATTTGTTTCCTTCCTTATTACATCATCAAAATATAAGATATTTTATATCATCAATATGTCAGATATTTTGGCAATGTATGAATTAGATATCTGAATAACTTATGACATTTTTTCCCCAGACATTTTTGTAGCAAGCTAAACTGCTTCTTACTAGCCAGGGAAAGAGAAACAAAGGATCATTAAAAAAAAGTCCAACATAATAATTCAATCTAATATAAATAAAAGAATAAGGAAATGTTATAATAAGTTGGAAAGAATTGAAAAACGGGAAGTTATGAGACCAAAAAAAAGTTTAGAAGGTGAAAATAATGAAATATACATGAATGAAATCCAAATCAGAACCAGCTTTGCCCAAATGAAATGAAACACAATTTACAAGGGGAAAAGGAAATAAAAGAAAGCAGATTTACATCAAACTTAAGGCCCATCAAAGGGTACGAAACTATATGGCAAAGTTGACATAAGATGCTTCATATAGAGATGTGTATTGTTAGAATTGGAAAAATAATTAAAAATAAAGTGGTTAGAATGTGAACTTGAAAGATCTCCAACTAATGAACAGAATTTTTTTAAAAAGGCCAATGACCTGAAAGGGTAGGAATAAATGGCACTTGAAATACAACATTTCAAATAAATAAAAATTGGAATTTGATAATATAACAGTAAGGTTCTAGTGAAAAGAAGTGAAAGAATACCATATATAACCTTTGTTCCTTTACAAAGTTCATCCTAATATAAAATATTTATATCCCTGGTCACATATGGGGATTTAAATAAGAAGCAGAGACCATTTTCTCTGAAAACCAATTGTCCGGACATTTTTGGAATGAAATTATATTGCTCTCCAATTTTTTTAAGTCCATGATGTTAAGTCTTGATTTGTGTAGCCTAAAGGTTTTGAATAGAATTTTCTATTTTGAACTTTTAGAAACAAATGAAACTAGTGAAATAATAAAATAGAAATTGTTCCATTTGAAACTTGGTTGTTAAAATTTGACTTCCTTTGTTTAAAAAATTATTTGGGGTTATATGCTCTTCTAAAAATTTCCATATTATTGCTGCCCTAGTGTGATTTATGAGTTCAGCTCCGATTCTTTTTTTTTGAAGTGTATTAGTTGTATAATAAATGGCTTCACTTCACTCTTCATTGAAATTTTTCAATAATCAAACAGAACAAAACGGTCATTTTAAATTAAGATCAAACTTGTTAATTCAAAAATGAAGTTCCAAAATATATTCCCAAATTTTGTTTTTTAGGCTTCAAAATATGCATTTATTTTATTAATAATGGTTTAGAATAATTATTAGCATTTAAACCAATCAACAATTTTTAAGATTATACTATGTACTTAGTAAAAAAACATTCTCCAACTGATAAGCATCCACTCAGTTTACAATTCCTAGCTATCACAAAGAGGGCTGCTACAAATATTTTTGCACATGGGAGTCCTTTTCCTTTTTGATGATCTCTGGGATACAAGCTCAGTAGAGATATTGCTGGATCCATGAGTATGGACAGTTGTATAGCCTTTTGGGGTTAGTTCCAAAATGCTCTCCAGAATGGCTGGAACAGTTCACAACTCCATCAACAACGTATTAGTGATTTAGTTTTCCAGATCCCCTCCAGTATTTATCATTATCATTTCCTGTGATCTTAACCAATCTGAGAGGGGTGAAGTGGTACCTTGGATTTGTCTTAGTTTGCATTTCTCTAATCAATAATCATAGAATCTTTGATTCTATGAATCTTATAGAGGTACAAGGATACCCATCAATTGGGAAATGGTTGAATAAATTTTGATATATGATTGTGATTAAATACTAGTCTGATATAAGAAGTGATGAGCTTGATGACCTTAGAAAAACTTAAAAAGACTTCTGTAAAATAATGAAATGAGCAAAACTGAGAAATCATTGTATTCAGTAACAGCAATATTGACCAGAACCCAAAGAACATTGTATACAATAACAGCAATATTGTTTTAAGAACAACTTTGAATGTCATTTTGACTATTTGATGTGAAGTTATTTTTCCTAGCTTATACAGTTGGCAAATGTCAAGATAGTAGAGTGCTGCACTTGAGTCAAAAGGCTTTTTGAATCCTGCCTCTGACACTAGGACTCTGGAGAGGTACTTTTATGACTTTTATTGGATTAAAGATTTGGAAGTGGAAGGGCCCTTAGAATCCATCTTGTCTAACCCTTAAATTTTACCAATAAGGAAACTGAAATCCATAGTAGTGACTTGACAAGATCACGCAAGTAATAAGCAACAAAGCACGATGTCAATTCTTATCTTCTGACTACAGATCCAGTTTCCTTTCTGCTGCATCCTTCTCAGTTTACTCATCTGTAAAACGATCAAGAATGGATAGAACAATGGACTTGAAATCAAGTTCTAGTTCAAAAACTGGCCCAGACAGATAGTAGTTGTGTTAACCTGACTGAGTTTCTAAAACTCAATCTGCCTCAGTTTCCTCATCTGTATCATGAGGACAATAATACCAGAATTGATAGGAGAATAAAATAAAATATATGCAAAATGCTTTTCAAACCTGTAAGTATTATATGAAGGCCAGTTAATAGTATTACCCCCCTAATTTTGTAGATGAAATTGCAACTTGAAAAGGTAAGTGACTTGTCCAAGTTAAAGCACTAATAAAATCTGAATCCTGGTCTTTTTTTACTCTAGTCCATTACTCTATCTATGCATACCTCAATTATTCAAAAAAAATTATTTATTTCTTGCTTTTAATTTTAAGTATCATTTTCATCACAAAAAAATCCAAGGAGGTAAACAATGCAATCATTTTAAATTCCATTTATCAATAAGGAAAGTAAAACTCAGAGAAGAGAGACTTTTTCTAATCACCAGCAAGTTTTAAAACTGAAACTTACTTAAATCCATCACCTATCAGGCTGTCCATAGGTAGAATTTTGCCAAAAAGTTTGGGTCTCTTCTGCCCTCATTTGACTCTGTTTAATACCAGCAAAAGTGGAATTGGAGAGTTAAGATAATTTACCAGCATGATCCAACACAAAAATATTGGGTTTCATTGATTTCATTCTCTGAGATAATTGATGTACTTTCTCCTGTACTGTGTTTCAAGTGTCAGGATACCTGAATGTGATTCTTTAGTCTATGTTTAGTTAAGCAAATAAAGGAAAAGGAAGTTAATTATTGATGAATGCAACTCAGGTGATTTAAATCCCTCAAGTTAGCTCTTATTATCAGATGGTTTATGACAAGATACTGAGGAAGTTAGGGCCATCACAAGCTAAGATGCTTCAGCTAAAAAAAGCTCAACACTTGCATTTCTCCCAAAGAAGAATACCTGTATAACAATGGGCAAATCACTTATCCTCCCTTGGCCCTCAGTTTCCTCATTTGTAAGATAAAGTTGATAATATACCTCCTATGGTATTGTGTTGTGAGGATCAAAGAAGATAATTGTAAAGTGCTCAGTGCAATATAAATGTAATGATGATGATGCTTCTGTTAGCTATAAATCTATGATCCTTTCATAAGGTACTGCCTCTTTGATACAAAGATATTTTTGTTGCTGAAAGCAACATGAATTCTGCTTGAAAAGAAACAATCCATCTGATAAGAATGACTGAAGAGAAATATAGACTGTTCTGAGAAAAGTAGAGAAAATATTCTCTCTTAGAGGAAAGAGACTGAATATAGATAGACATAGATACAATATCTATTATTTATAACAGTTGACTATTATTTATTATATATGTGTGCATATATATAACATTTATAATGACTCTTTAATCAAGAGTCATTATTATCCATCAGCTCATTAACTATGTCTCTTCAGGATTTGATGGTTATAATTCAAACACTAAATCAAATAAAGATTTGCAAGTGATGGGACAATTATATAAAAATTGTTGGGTCATGTTTGAAAGAAAGATAGAAATTTTTGGCTTTCATGTCATAAGGTGGATGTGAATCATCAAACATGATGCCCAGATTTGAGTAATTAGTAGCTTGAGAAGATGAAAAGATGAGCACAGGATTTGGAAGATTCTAGGGAAAGAACACCTTCAAAGGCAATGAAAGAAGCTTCAATTTTGATGATGTAGGAAGATGTTTGACTGAAAAAAGAATAACTACTGGAGGGCTGGAAGCTGACTATAGGAAACTGAAGAGCGGTTCGAATTCATTGTCCTTTAGTGCCATTTGGTTAGTTGCGGTTTTTCATTCTCGAAGAGGATCAAAATGACATCATCATGTTGGAGTCAAAGTACAGTGTGTGAAATTATGTTTGATAAGATCAATATGAACTTGGAAAGCACAAATAATCTATATGAATATAGGACCATCTATAGCTGGAGAGAAGGGAATTTTATCAATTTTTATTTCTCTCTACAGTTTAAGAGAGGTTGAAGGAAAGGAAAAAAATAAATTTTGCAATTAGTTTACTAAGGACTATGATTATATGATGATTTTTGCTAGGGAAAAAAATCTTTTGCAGTGCCCTGACAAAAATGCTATGTGCTAGAGGGAACTGATACTAATTTAACTGCCCAAAAGTAGCAGAAAAGAGACTTTGGCTAGCAGGAAAGCTATAAGGACCAATAGAAGGGCAACTGATAGAAAAATGTTTTTGCCTGGAAAGTGATATGTGATGTATACAGATCCTTAAAGAGATCAGAGATATCATGTCCTTTGGTCAATAGTCTAGAGTTGCTCTGAGCATTTGTACCTCAATGCTAGGTTTCTATAAGCTGGGACTCATTTTCTTCCTTCTTCCCTGCATTGGTGCACGCAAGCACGCACACACACACACACAAACACACACACACACACACACACACAAACATATACTGTACTGTGTGTATTACTGAGAGAAGGTGATCCAGCCTTATGGATGGATTTTTAGACTTTTTCATTCCTGTTCGTTCGTTCTTGTTTAATAAATATTTTAACAAGAGTTTTGTAGCAGTCCCTTTTGTAGTGGCAAGAAACTGGAAACTGAGTGGATGCCCATCATTTGTGGAATAGTTGAATAAGTTATGGTATAAGAATGTAGTGGAACATTATTATTCCATATGAAATAATCATTAGAATGATTTCAGAAAGGCCTGGAAAGACATATGAATTGATGCTAAGTAAATAAGTAAAACCAAAAGAACATTGTACACAGCAACGGCAATAGTATGTGATGATCGACTCTGATGCATGTGGCTCTTTTCAACAATGAGATGAATCAGTTCAATTCTAATATTCTTGTGATGTATTGTGAGATATTTGCATCCAGAAAGAGAACTATTTAGACTGAATGTGGATCACAACATTTTCATCTTTTTGTTGTTGTTTGCTTGCTTTTTTTCTTTCTCAATTTTTTTTCCTTTTCTATGTTTCTTGTGTAGCATGATAAATGTGGATATATGTAGAAAAGAATTGCAAATGTAACATATATTAGATTACTTACTGTCTAGGAGAGGGGTGGAAGAAAGAGAGGGAGAAAAATTTGAAACACAAAGTTTTGTAAGAGTGAATGTTGAAAACTATCTTTGCATGTATTTTGAAAATAAAAAGCTATTTTCAAGGGAAAAAAGAGTTAATGGCTATACATAATAATAGCAATATTGTTTTTAAGAACAACTTTGGGCAAATAAATTATTCTATTATAAATACCCAAATTAACTATAAAAGACATATGAAGAAAGATGCTATTTGCATCCAAAAACAGATAAATACAAGTATTATAGAATATTTTTTATGTTCTTTTATTAAAGCTTTTTATTTATATAACATATGTATGGGTAGATCCTCAGAATTGATCTTTACAAAGCTTTCCGTTACAAGTTTTACCCCCAGTTCCCTCCCCTCCCCTAGATGGCAGGAAGTCCACTAAGTATTAATAATGTTAAAATACTTGACAACTTGTGCAAGAAAAATCCTATCTACAAGAAAAAAAAAAGAAAATCAGAGAAAGGAAACACAATGCAAGCAAACATCAATAGAGAGCATGAAAATGTTATGTTGTGGTCCACATTTCATATACCTCTCTCTGGGTGTATATGGTTTTCTTCACTGAACAATTGGAACTGGTTTGAGACAATTCTTTGTTGCAGAGAGCCATGTCCATCAGAATTGATCATCATATAGTATTGTTGTTGCCGTGTATAATGATCTCCTGGTTCTGCTCGTTTCACTCAGCATCAGTTCATGCAAGTCTCTCCAGGCCTCTCTGAAATCGTCCTGCTGGTCATTTCTTACAGAGCAATAATATTCCATAACATTCATATACCGTAATTTATTCAGCCACTCTCCAATTGATGGGCATCCATTCAGTTTCCAGTTTTATAGAATAATTCTTACAAATATATACACCTTTGTGTTTAATGGCAGCCAACCCAAGGGAATGGGGGAGGGGGGAAGAAAGAAAAGAAATTTGCATAATAATTTTATCATACATTTAAAAGGAATAGCAAGTTGTGCAAAGTATGTTTGCAGTTTCATGTAACATCTTTTTTGTTGTGCTGCATTATTTTTCCATAATTTTTTTATTCTATAAGTTAAAAATAAAAATTTTAAAAGACAATTATGATGGCAATACTTATATGAACTAATAAAAAGTGTAGTAAGAACTGGAAGAAAAATTTACATAATAAAAACAATATTATAAAAATAGTGAACTTTTTAAAGACTTAGGAATTCTGGTCAACCCAATGACATACCACAATTCAAACTGCTCATGATGAAATATGCTATCCACCTTAAGATAAACATCTGGTAGATACAGTACAAATTGAAGCATTTTTTTTCTTTCTTTATTATTTTTGGAAATGGTTAATGTGGGAATATGTTTTGCATGATTTTGTAATGTATTTGGGGTTTTGTTAACCTTCTAAGTGGGTAGAGAAGGAAGGAGGAGAAAGAGAATTTCTAAAAGTGAATAAGTTTTTTAAGCTAATAGTGTTATGATTAGTATAAATAAAAAGCATACCAATGGAGATTCAAGAGGTATGGAAATATATCACTACCATTTCCAAATCAGAATTATCTCTAGGATACTTAAAATTAAGTTGAAACTATATGATTATGACATCAGTACCCCTCTACCCACTCTAGGAAAACCCTAAAGGTCTGCACATGAAGGCAATGCACACACATATACACAGAAAGAAAAGAGATTTAGTTATCATGTCAAACATAGCAGATATGCAAAATGATATTACTGCTGTTGTTTATCCTTTGTTCTTGGAGAAGACCATGACATTGGGAGGTGATGCCATGGCATACAAGTGAATTGGATTTAAATGTGGAAGGGTGCAAAGTTACCACCCGTTAATGATCTTAGAAGTCTTTTGAAATTTGTTCCTGTTCTATCTGAAAGTAACAGTCTACAAATTTCCTTTTCTAGATGAAGTATTTGGCACAACTTATCTTTGGAGTTAATATATTCAAATAGAAAAGATTAGCTAAGTCTACAATGAGCACATTTGGAATTATTCATTGACTGGAATAAACAAAATGTGAAACTTGTTACAGTTAAAACCATTAAATACAGTAACATGTTTTACTTTTAATGAAATTGTGGATCTCCCTGGATGAAAACTTGTTCCACTGATGAGATCCATAAGCTGTCTACTAATTATAGTCTTAGAGACTTGAAAGGGAGCTTTGAAAAGTTTATTGACTTATCAAGTATCTTATGGATAAGATGTGCTAAAGCCAGATCTTGAAACTGCATCTTTATCACTCCACACTTTTTATTGTTCATCCTTCATACTAGAAGAGGACCAATGACATCTGGAGGGTGATTTCTTGACTTGCAAATGAAGTGGATTTAAGTGAAGCAGGACAATGCAAAGCAATCAGCTTCACCCTCTCCTGCAGATCATTAGAGTTCAGTGGCAAAACATATGTCCCTATTCCAAAGTTAATCCTCAATTCACTATATAATGATTTCTCTCTCAATTATATGCTAAGGTAATTAGTAAATCAATATAGTCTGATCCCATGTGTTTAAATGATTGAAATTAATAATCAAGAACATCACTTTAATATGCTTTTAGATTATCATATCCATAATCTTTTCATTCTGCTTCAGCTGATAGAAGTGAGAGGGATGGTCTTAAGTGGCTTTCCTAGCATTCCTGACCAGCTGCAATGTCCCTGGATGTATGACTTTTGACCTCCTCTTCTTGTGCCTTCTCTTGCATCATAGTACAGTGGGAATTAGAAAGTTATATAGAAGCATTAATTCTCTATATAGTATGATTGCATTTCCTTAAGAATCTCTTTCATGAGTTCCCAATTACCCCAAAACCAGAAAAATATTATTAACTTTCCTTCTAAATGTTTACTTGTTTTTGTTTTACTTTCTCCATATCAAAATTTAACCAGTTGTTAAGGAAATAACAATAACCCTGTTTTGTTGGAAATCTGATTAATTTTTGTGGGTAATTTCAACTATGCTTTAGAACTGAAGCCTTATGCTACTCATTAACCGAATCACACCAGCATAAGATAAAATCAATAATGATTTGCCTGTGAGAAATGATGTAGAAGATATGTATAATAGGAAAAGGAAGTGGAACTGAGGATCCCAATGGTGCCATGAAATAGAAAAGAAAAAAAATGAATAAGAGAAAGATCTCTAGCACAAAGAGTTGTTTCTCTACAAAAGACAAAACTCAGGATAAAAGAAAGAAATCATGGAGAATCTATTTGTACTAGTGGAATGAAAAAAAGGAAGAAAAGAAGGAAAAAGAAAGAGAGGGAAGGAAGGAAGAGAGAGAAGGAGAGGGAGGGAGGGAAAGAGGGAGGGAAGGGAGGGGAGAAGAAGGAAATAAGGAACAAGGAAGGAAGGAAGGAAGGAAGGAAGGAAGGAAGGAAGAAGGGAGAGAGGGAGGAAGGAAGGAAGGGAGGGAGAAAGGAAGGGAGGAAGGAAGGAAGGGAAGGGAGGGAGGAAGAAAGGGAAGCGAGGGAGGAAGAAAGGAAAGGGAGGGAAAGGAGAGAGGAAGGAAGGGAGGGAAAGAAGGTAGGGATGAAAGGAAAGGGAGGAAGGGAGAAAGAGAGAAAGGGAAAGAAGGAAGGGAAGAGGGAGGAAGGGCGGGAGGGATTGAGGAAAAAGATGGAGGGAGGGAGCGAGGAAGGGAGGAACAAAGAAAGGAAGGGAGGGAGGGAGGAAAGGAGGGAAGGAAGGTAGGGAAGGAGGAAGAGAAAGGAGAGAGGGAGGGAAGGGAGAGAAAGAAGGGAAAGAGAAAGGGAAGGGAGGGAAAAAGGGAGAGAAGAAGGGAAGGGAGGGAAAGAAGGAAGGGAGGGAGGGAAGTGAGGGAAGGAAGGGAGGGAGGGAAAGAAGAGAAGGGAGGAAGGAATAAAGAAAGGAAGGGAAGGACAGAGGGAGGGAAAAATAGAGGGAAGGGGTGAGAGGAAAAGAAGAGAAAGTGGAAGGGAGAAAGAGAAGAGAGAGAGAACACAGAGAAATTTACTGAGTGCTTACTATTGTCAGTCTTACTAAAATAGTAATCTTAGAAAGTTGTTGTGATTCAAAATTCATTATCCTGAGAGTCAACCAAATAATCTCAAATCCAGCTCTACCCTACCCTCACCCCCAAAAATGCATTTTTTGTTGTAAAGAGAGAATCCTGAAATGAAAATAGAAAGGTAAGTTGGACAACAGTCATTGGAAACTTTGGATGCCTGGTACAGGAATCAGTATATTTTCCAGTAAGAAATGGGGAATCAAAGAAGGTTCTTGAGAAATGATGAAATGGTCATTGAGAAAAAAGCTTGGTTATTAAGAAAATTATTTTGGCAGTAATGTAAAGGATTGATTGTTTTTTGCTTCTTTTTGAAAATATGGTCATATAATTTTTTTCTTCTTTTTTAATCAACATTAATTATTTCTCCACTTTGGGTTAATCAATATTTGAATGTACTCATCTGTAGATAGGCTGGTCTCTACATATGAGCCAAAATTATTGAAATAATAATATTTACAACAATAAGTAAAATTTGGCAAGTTTTTAATAGATGCACCACTACCTAGATTTATATATGAGAACTATTCCTTAATAAAATTTGTCTTTCTAAGTCAACCTTCAGGAGAATGTACCTCAATGGAAATTCCTCTGTACTATCTTTATTCCTAAACCAATTACCATTCCCCTGTTATAGAGATAAGGTTAAAATTAGCATCATATTTAAGATTGAAAACGGCGAGAAATGTAGCAATCAGTTCTGATGAAATTATTTCTCCTTGTTTTATATCTTTAATGATTTCATCAAACAAAGCCTTTCCAAATCTTTCATCTACCAGGGACAATGAAAATCTTTAAAAAATAAATGACCAATAAATAACAAACACAACATAATTGTGTTGATTTGCATCTTTTAAGGAAAATGTAGGACTATAGAGATGAATTCTTCTATAAGCTACAATTCACAAAAGCTTGAGTATTCCCTTCTCATACTTTCATTAGGATTCCCTCAATAAGATCAATATTATATTTTATAAATATTTATAAATATTTTATAAATATAAGAAAGTAGATTTTTAAAGGCTTATGTTTATGACTTCTTAATCATCTTTTGAAGTAGTCATAGTAGTGATGTTATTTTAATCATTTGATATTTGTCATTTAAATAATTTCAGATGTCTTGACAACTGATTCTTCAGTGATTTCAGAAGTATTCACTAACAGCATGGATTTCCTCCAGATATTTAATCTAGTCAAGGTATCAAAGGTTTTTTATTTGGTTTGGATTTGTCACTTTTGGTGCAAATTTGCATTTCTTCCTTTATCATAACAGGGACTGAAATGTTGAGTTCAAATATGATAGTTCCATTATTACACATAAAGAAAATAATTTATTATGGAGATGATGCTGAGTGTATTCCATTTTCTATACATTTGTTCTCCTCTTTAAATTTCTTCTTTAAATGCTGTTGGGATGATACTACTTAATGAGGTCTCAAATTAGGATTTCCATAAACTCATTTTTTTCTATCTACTGCTCCAAGCTGTTTTATGAGGCAATGCTGCTTATCATAAACTATCATCCTTCTATAAAATGTTTTGCAAATGAGTTTATATTCTAAAATGGTATTGCCCTTAACTGAAATATCCTTCTACTTAGGCCCTGTTGTTGATTTTTTTTATGTTCTGCTGCCTGTTTTTCATCACCAATAACTTGTACATATAGTCTTGTTTTAATTGGACACTTTCTTGTTATCCTCATATTCCTGTCCAGGGAGTAGCTGGGTTTGGCTGGAGCCTCAGCCAGAACCACAGAAACTTTTACCTCCTCGACAACATGCAAAGTCCAGAGTCTGAGTCCTGGAAAACTGAGTGACCCTCAACTAATTAAGAATGCCAGCTCTAGCTGTGCTGTAGAGACACAGAGACACAGTGGCACAGTGAGAAGGAACCAGCATACCCAGTGAATGCAAAAATAGTGGTGCAGGGATGCCGCTGGTTACAGGCAACATGCAGGAGAGGGGAGCTTTTGTTTTGGGTTCCAAGTCAGAGGGGAGGGCTGAAGTGAAGTCAGAAAAAAACATCCCCCACTCCATGATTAGACATGTTATACTAATAGTTTTTATTTAGGAAAAAATGAACCAGCAAAGAAGAACCCAACTTTAAAAACGTATATGAATAGGGAAGATGAGTTCATCTTAAGAGGAAAACACTGAAGTAAAAAAAGCCTCTTCTACTTCAAAGAGTAATGCTAAATGGCTCGCTGCCCAGAAAGAATTTATAGAATAACTCAAAAAATAATTTAAAAATCAAATGAAAGACATTGATGAAAAACTTTTTAAGAAGCACCCAAGGAAAAAAAAGAACATTATGAAAAAAAGTTAACTAGAAAAGGAGATAAAGTCTTAAAGACAAAAATAATTCTTTGAAAATTAGGCACTGAAGCTATGAGCCCAAGAAATAACAAAACAGAATATAAAAAATGAAAAATAGAATAGAATGTGAAACATCTTATAAGAAAAATAGCAACTCTGAAGAACAAATCAAGAAAAGAAAATATAAGAATAACTGAAAACATCTGAAAGCAAAAGCACCAAAAAAAAAAGAAAAAAAAAGAACCTTGACACAATAATGCAAGAAATAATCCAAAAAAATTATGCTGGAATGATAGAACATGAGGGGCAAGTAGAAATAGAAAAAAATTCACCAATAACCCAAGAGATCCTTTATGGAAAATACACAGGAATATTATTGTCAATTTTTGAAACAGATCAAAGAGAAAATTCTGCAAGACACAAGGAAAAACAATTCAAATACGCTAGAGCTAAAATTAGAATTGTACAGGACTTAGCAGCAACTACAATAAATGAATACAGGTCCTGAAATCATATATACCAGTAATCAAAAGAACCTTTGGCAAAAGAATATGCCAAAAAATAGCATATTCAGCAAAATTATCCATGATATTGAATTTTTTTTATCAATAAACATTTTTTTATTTTATTTTAAGCTTTTTATTTGTATAGCATATGTATGGGTAGTTCCCCAACCTTGATCTTTACAAAGCTTTCCAATACAAATTTTACCCCCAGTCCCCTCCCCTCCCCCAGATGGCAGGAAGTCCACTACATGTTAATAATGTTGAAATGCTTGAGAAGTTATGCAAGAAAAATCCTATCTCCAAGAAAAAAAAAA
>JAJPUD010012483.1:17745-49102 GCA_023553655.1 Myrmecobius fasciatus | reverse complement strand
CATCTAAAACATAGTGACACATATAGGATGAAGGTAAAAGGCTGGAGAAGAACCTATTATGCTTCAGGTGAACAAAAAAAAAAAGCAGGGGTAGCAATCCTTATCTCAGATCAAGTAAAAGCCAAGATAGATCTAATCAAAGGAGATAAGGAAGGAAACTATATTTTATTAAACCCTACCATAGATAATGTAGCAATATCTATACTAAATATATATGCACCAAGTGCAATAGCACACAAATTCCTAGGGGAGAAATTAAGAGAGATGCAAGAAGAAATAGACAGCCAAATGATACTAGTGGGGGATCTCAAACTTGCTCTCTCAGAATTAGATAAATCAAATCACAAAATAAACAAGAAAGAAACTAGGGAGATAAACCAATTGTTAGAAAAGTTAGGTATGATAGATCTATGGAAAAAGTTGAATGGAGACAGTAGGAAGTTTATTTTTTTCTCAGCAGTCCGTGGAATCTATACAAAAATTGACCATGTGTAAGGGCATAAAAACCTCAAAATCAAATGCAGAAATGCAGAAATAGTAAATGCATCTTTTTCAGATCATGATGCAATAAAAATCACATGCAATATAAGTCCAGCACAAAATCAACCAAAAGTTAATTGGAAATTAAATAATCTACTCCTGAAGAATGAATGGGTGAAAGAACAAATCATAGACACAATCAATAATTTCATCCAGGAGAATGACAATAAGGAGACAACATACCAAAATTTGTGGGATAGGGCCAAAGCGGTTATAAAGGGCAATTTTATATCTCTAGATGCTTACTTGCATAAAATAGAGAAAGCAAACATCAATGAATTGGGCTTATTATTAAAAAAAAAAACTAGAAAAAGAACAAATTAAAAACCCTCAATTAAATACCAAATTGGAAATTCGAAAAATAAAAGGAGAAATTAATAAAATTGAAAATAAGAAAACTATTGAATTAATAAATAAAACTAAGAGTTGGTTTTATGAAAAACACCAACAAAGTAGATAAGCCTTTAGTTAATTTGATAAGAAAAAGGAAAGAGGAAATTCAAATTGTTAGTCTCAAGAATGATAAGGGAGAACTTTCCTCCAATGAAGAGGAAAATAGAGCAATAATTAGGAGTTAGTTTGCCCAACTTTATGCCAGTAAGTTTGATCATCTAAATGAAATGGAGGAATATCTACAAAAATATAGAATGCCCAGGTTAACAGAAGAGAATATAAACTATTTAAATAGCCCCATATTAGAAAAAGAAATAGAAAAAGCTATTAACCAACTCCCTAAGAAAAAATCTCCAGGGCCAGATGGATTTACATGTGAATTCTACCAAACATTCAAAGAACAATTAATTCCAAGACTATATAAACTATTTGAGAAAATAGGGACAGAAGGTATACTGCCAAATTCCTTCTATGAGACCGATATGGTGCTGATAGCTAAACCAGGTAAGGTGAAAACAGAGAAAGAAAACTATAGACCAATTTCCCTAATGAATATATTGATGCAAAAATTTTAAATAAGATATTAGCAATGAGATTACAGAAAGTCATCCCCAGGATAGTATACTATGGCCAAGTAGTATTTATACCAGCGATGCAGGGCTGGTTCAATATTAGGAAAACTATCAGCATAATTAATTATATTAATAACCAAACTATCAAAAACCATATGATTATCTCCATAGATTCAGAAAAAACATTTGATAAAATCCAACACCCCTTCCTATTAAAAAGACTAGAGAGTATAGGAATAAATGAGCTTTTCTTAAAATGATCAGTAGCATCTATTTAAAACCATCAGCAAGCATCATATGTAATGGAGACAAACTAAAACCATTCCCAATAAGATCAGGAATGAAACAAGGCTGCCCACTGTCACCATTACTATTTAATATTGTATTAGAAATGTTAGCTTTAGCAATAAGAGAAGAAAAAGAGATAAAAGGAATTAGAGTAGGTAATGAAGAAACCAAATTATCACTCTTTGCAGATGACATGATGGTATACTTAGAGAACCCTAGAGACTCAACTAAAAAACTACTAGAAACAATTCCCAACTTTAGCAAAGTGGCAGGATTCAAAATTAATCCACATGAATCATCAGCATTTTTATATATTACCAACAAAATTCAGCAGCAAGAGATACAAAAAGAAATTCCATTCCAAATAGTAGATGATAGGATAAAATATTTGGGAATCTACCTGCCAAGGAAAAGTCAGAAACTATACGAAATAAATTACAAAATACTTTCCACACAAATAAAATCAGACCTAATCAATTGGAAAAACATTAAGTGCTCATGGGTAGGCAGAGCGAATATAATAAAAATGACAATACTACCCAAACTAATCTACTTATTTAGTGCCATACCAATCAAACTCCCAAGAAATTATTTTACAGATCTAGAAAAAATAGTAGCAAAGTTCATTTGGAACAATAAAAGGTCAAGGATTTCAAGGGGATTAATGAAAAAAAAAAGACAGATGAAGGTGGCCTTGCTGTACCAGATCTAAAACTATATTATAAAGCAGTGGTCATCAAAACCATTTGGTACTGCCTAAGAAATAGAGCAGTCAATCAGTGGCACAGGATAGGTTATCAGGACAATCTTGGCAATAACTTT
The DNA here is from genome assembly GCA_023553655.1 of Myrmecobius fasciatus. NCBI lineage: Eukaryota > Metazoa > Chordata > Mammalia > Dasyuromorphia > Myrmecobiidae > Myrmecobius > Myrmecobius fasciatus. The sequence goes on along the minus strand of JAJPUD010012483.1, from coordinate 46,487 downwards.
AACAACTTAGTGTTTGATAAACCCAAATACCCCAGTTTTTGGTTTAAGCATTCACATTTTGTCAAAAACTGCTGGGAAAATTGGAAACTAGTGTGGAAGAAATTAGGGCTTGACCCATACCTAACACCACATACCTAGATAAGATCTAAATGGGTTCATGATCTAGATATAAAGAGTGATTTTGTAAGCAAATTAGAGGAACATAATATAGTTTACCTCTCAGACTTGTGGATATGGAATAAATTTATATCCAAAGAAGATCTGGAACTCCTAATTGAACACCAGATGGATAATTTTGATTATATTAAGCTAAAAAGTTTCTGTACAAATAAAACTAATGCAGAAATGATTAGGAGGGAAGCATCAAATTGGGACATTATCTTTATAGTTAATGGTTCTGATAAAAGCCTCATTTCTACAATATATAGAGAATTGTCTGATATATATAAGAATTCAAGCCACCCTTCAATAGATAAATGGTCAAGGGATATGAACAGACAATTTTCAGATGATGAAATTAAAACCATCTCTAGTCATATGAAAAGTTGCTCCAAATCACTATTGCTCAAAAAAATGCAAATTAAGACAACTCTGAGGTACCACTACACACCTGTCAGATTGGCTAAGATGACAGGCAAAGATAACAATGAATGTTGGAGGGGATGTGGGAAAACTGGGACACTAATACATTGTTGGTGGAACTGTGAACGGATCCAACCATTCTGGAGAGCAATTTGGAGCTATGCTCAAAAAGTTATCAAACTGTGCATACACTTTGAGCCAGCAGTGTTTCTATTCGGTCTATATCCCAAATAGATCTTAGAGGAGGGAAAGGGATCCACGTGTGCAAGAATGTTTGTGGCAGCCTTGTTTGTAGTGGCTAGAAACTGGAAACTGAAGGGATGCCCATCAATTGGAGAGTGGCTGAATAAATTATGGTATATGAATGTTATGGAATATTATTGCTCTGTAAGAAATGACCAGCAGTACGATTTCAGAGAGGCCTGGAGAGACTTGCGTGAACTGATGCTGAGTGAAACGAGCAGAACCAGGAGATCATCATGCACAGCAGCAACAATATTACATGATGATCAATTCGGATGGACATGGCTCTCTGCAATAAAGAATTGTCTCAAACCAGTTCCAATTGTTCAGTGAAGAAAACCATATACACCCAGAGAGAGGGATATGAAATATGGAACACAACGTAACATTTTCATGATCTCTATTGATGTTTTCTTGCATTCTCTTGCCTTTCTCTGATTTTCTTTTTTTTTTTTTTTGTCTTGTGGATAGGATTTTTCCTGCACAACTTGTCAAGTATTTCGATATTATTAACATGTAGTGGACTTCCTGCCATCTAGGGGAGGGGAGGGGACTGGAGGTAAAATTTGTAACAGAAAGCTTTGTAATGATCAATGCTGGGGAACTACCCATACACATGTTATAGAAATAAAAAGCTGATGAAAAAGTGATTAAAAATACTCTAAATTAATATTGATTAAAATGTAAATTAAAAGAAATCATAGGTACCATTTCAAGGCTATCAGATTGGTTAACATGAAAAAGTAAAATGATAAATATTGAAAAAATATAGGAAAAGTAGAATATTAATGCATTAGTGGTGATGTTGTAAACTAAGCTAAACATTTTGCAGAGCATTTTGGAACTATGCCCAAAGTGCTCTAATATTTTGAATACCCTTTGCTAGGCTTATATCCCAAAGAGATAATAAAAGAGGGAAAAGGACCTACATGTACAAAAATATTTATAGCACCATTTCTTTGGTATCAAAGAATTGGAAATTGAAGGGATGTCTATCTATGGGTGGTTAGCTGAACAAGTTGCAATAAATGGAATAGTATTGTTTTATAAGAAATAATAAGGAACTGCATTTCAGAAAAAAATCTGGAAAGATATACATATATACATACATATATATGTATAAACTTGATGCTGAGTAAAGTAAGCATCTCCAAGAGAATATTGTACATCATAACAACAATATTGTATGATAATCAACTATGATAAAACTCAGCTCTTCTCAGGAAAACAATGATCCAAAACAATACCAAAGGCTTGAGATGGAAAATGATATACACTTCCAAAAAAGAACTATGGAATCTAAATGCAGATCAAAGCATTCTATTTTCACTTTTTTGCTATTTTTTTCCTTTGTCATGATTTTTCCCTTTTGTTCTGAGTCTTCTTTTTACTACATGACTAATGTGGCAATATATTTAACATGATTGTACATATATAATCTATTAGAGTGTTTGCAGTCTTGGGGAGAGCGGCCAAGAAAGGGAGGGAGAAAAATGTGCAACTCAAAATTGTACACAAATGATGTTGAAACCTCTCTTCATAAGTAATTTTTAAAAAAAATTAATGTTAATTATAAAAAGAATTAGAAAATTATTTTAGCTTAACTATCCAGAAATCAATGAATAGCTATTTGAATAATTCTAGTACAGTGGTGTCAAATTCAAACAGAAATGGAGGACCATAGATCTTTTATTTTTTTATTATTAAAGCTTTTTATTTGCAAATCATATGCATAGGTAATTTTTCAACATTGACTCTTGCAAAGCCTCCTGTTCCAAATTTTTCCCTCCTTCCCCCTACCCCCTCCCCTAAATGGCAGTAGTCTAATACATGTTAATTATGTTAAAATATATGACAAATTGAATATATATATATATACATATTTATGCAGTTATCCAAGAAAAATTGGATCTACAAGAAAAAAAAAACCTGAGAAAGAAAACCAAATGAAGCAAACATCAACAGAAAGCATGAAAATGCTATTTGTGAGGACCATAGATTTTAACACAAGAATCTGTGGTAGTTATATATTGACTTAATTTTTAAATGTAATACCATCTATGTTTTAATGCTTTCTTTTGTATTTTGTTAAATATTTCCCAATTTGCATTTTAATTTGCTTCAGCCAGTATTCAGAAGTGTTGCAGTCTGCATGCTACCTGCCCACCTTGTGTTTGCCATTTCTTCTATATTTTTCCCCAAGCTATATAGGGGCTGGGAAGGAATAGAATGGAATCAAGGTACTTTCAAATTATGTCTCTAGGTTTGAAAATCCATGCAATGACTGTAACATACACTGGGATTTGGTTGTTGAAATCCCGTCCATGGAGCACACCATGAAAGATCTGATCCTGAAAGTTACTTATCAACTTAAAAATATCGCTTCTATGCAATATCAATCTGATCTCAGAAGTAGTTTCTGAAGCTCCCTCCCTTTGTAAATACTGTCATGAACAAACTGTTCTGGAAACCCAAAGTAATATTACTGAGTACAAAGTAATTTAACTATGATATATAGTTGGGATATGGAATCAATTTTTGGTCCTAACTCATGAACTAAGAGTTATTGTTATAATATCAATATAATCCTACTATAATCATGAAATTGGGATTTTTATCACATAAGAAGCATGTAAGCACAATTTATTTTGTGTATTTTAGAGGAAATAAGATTTTGGGAAATGAATATATGACATCAACATTTTCTTTTCTTTATTCTACCTATATCAAATGACAACTCTTTTCAAATTCCATTCAGCAGATTGGAGGATAGGTATTAAACAAACGGTTTGCTGGATATATCAGTTTTAAGCCATATCCTGAATTGCTAGAATTGCCATTTTGTATCACAAAAGATGATTAGCTAAGAGTGTGTGTGAATGTAATTCTGTGTTTTCCCCCCTCAGTAATATTTTTATCTTTCAAATAAATTGTTTTCATTAATTTCCCAAATCAGAAATCCTATTAATCATGTTAATTCCAATTAATCAAAAATTAAAAATGACTACTAAGCACAGAGGATTATGCTAAGATCTGGGAATGATACAGAGTAGCTGGGATTTGATGTATGTATAAAATATAACACATTCAGAAATTCTGATAATTTCTTTTAGTTTGGGGTAAGTTCATTATAAAATTAAAGACTCAATTTTCTCAGAAAGATCTAATGTAGGTTATTTTCTACATGATAATGGGAAAAGGGGACAGAATGGATTAGTTCAATACCTATCATATCCAAAGCCAAAATTTATATTTAAAATAGTTTTCTCATTTTTGTAATTCTGTTTAGTGTAGAGTATTTCATCCTTGCCGCAGTTAATATGATCACAGAAGGCTCAGATTTTTTGATTCAGTCTTTTAGTCACTTGAACATATAAATTAAGAACAAATAAAATTGGGAAGAACAAAGTACTTTAATACCTCAAAACATCTCTTGTGATTTCCTGAAAGAATCTGAAACCTCTCTGGGCCAAAGTATAAAACAGCCAGGCAGCTCAAAATCAGTGTTCAGATGTAGCCCCGTGTTATAGAAAAGGACTCCAGATTTAGGAACACTTTGATGTGATAAACTTTGTACCATCAAAAAGGGGCTACAATAAAGGGGAGGAAGTACTAGCTTCTGCCCATTCCAAATTGATGGTTGATGATATTGGATAAGTAATAAATACTGCAGGGGCATTGCAGAAGCAGGAATACTTAGGCCAAACATGGCTACAGAAAAATATTTAATCAAGGGAGAAAGTAAAGTGAAGAGCTGTCATTTTTGATCCAGAAAAGAGTATTATCCATGGACTAAAGAAATAAGTTTTAGCAAATAGAAGTTATGTTTACCCTTTAGCATAAGATACCTATCAAATCTATTTTCTGAAGAGTGGAGAAGACTAATAGGGAGTTTGAGAGGAAGAATTAGAAACTACATGCAGACATATATGTAGAACCCTGAAGGGAGTCACAGTCCACTATTTTGGGGGATTGAGCCATTGGTAAATAACCCCAGAGAGGGTGATTCATTATGCCAAGGGTTTGGTTCATGTTTGATGTGTCATAGAGTAAATAAGAATTCTAAAAGAATTCAAAATACACTCATTTTTCACTGGATTTGAAACCATCTTCATGCATTAAAGTCTAACTACTGTTTCCTTTTTGTGGGGAAATGGTTTTGTACTTTTTAAAAGACATATCTATAGAGTACAAACATGGGTAAGACATAATAGATTTAGATCTGCATCAGTAGAAGCAACACACACAATAATAAAATCATCTTTTAAAATACTAAAGTAAGGATGAAGCTGTAGTTTAGCAAAAATGAAGAAACACCAGACTTGTATTCTAGATTTAATTTTGGTTCTTAACCTCTTAGAAAATAAATGTCTTGTTTCCTAAAATAAAATTATGTTGCCTATTCCACTGACCTCACAAGTGTTTTATAGATCAAGCAAAGGAATTTATTTAGCACCCACTCTGTATCTGGTATTTTATTATGTTCTATACATAAGAGCTGAGAGATAAGGACTAGATCCATAATCTAAAATCACTATAGGAGAAGAGGAGCCAAAATGGCAGAGTAAAGACTGGAACTTGCCCAAGCTCTCCCCCAAACTGCTCCAAATTCCTTTCAATGACTCTAAACAAATTTTAGAGCATCAGAACGACCCAAAAGATGGAGTGGAACATTTTCCAGACAAAAAGTATTTAGAAGCCCACTAGAGAAGGTCTCATTATCGTATTATCCCATTATCATAATGTCACAAGAGTGGGAGTCCTGGTCTAGTCCCAAACCCAGACCAAGCCCAGTCCGACCCCTAGATCCATGGCCGTACTGGTGCCTTCCAGACCCCTCAGACCAGAGACCCCAAAAAGTTGCTGGAAGGGCAACAGAAAACGTCTGTGGACCCAAATTGGGAGAGCAATCTCAGCACAATCTCAGTCCTGAACCCAGCATCAGCAAGATGAGACTTCTGGATTAGCAGCAGTGCTGGAGGCTTCTGGACCCTCAGCCTGGGAACACCAGGGAAGATTCCGAAGGTCAGTGGAGAGGGTCTTTGGCAACAGGGTGGGAGTCTGGGGTTCAGTCCCAGCCCAGCCTCAGACAGTGCAGCCCCAGCTGTGGCCAGCACACTAGAGCTCTACAGCTACAGTGGGCAGGGACACATCTGACAGCTGCAGGGCAAAAAAACAAGGGCTTGTGATGAGATTCCTAGAAGGATTTCTGAAAACAGCTGCACAAAACCCCTGAAGCTTGGGAAAGTGGAAGCAGAGCTCTTCTAGAGTTTAAGCAGAGTGATAGGCTAGGAAAATGAGCATAAAACAAACAAACAAAAAAGTTTCTGACCATTGAAAGTTATTATGGTGACAAAGAAGATCAAAACACATACTCAGAAGATGATAACAAAGTCCAAGTATCCTACATCCAAAGCCTCCAAAAAAATAGAAATTGGGCTCAAGCAATGGAAGAGCTCAAAAGGGACTTTGAATATCAACTAAGAGCGGGGCAGTTAGATAGTGCAGTGAATAGAGCACCATCCTAAAGTCAGGAGGACCTGAGTTCAAATCTGGTATCAGACACTTAACACTTCCTAGCTGTGTGACCCTGGGAAAGTCACTTTAACCCCATTGCCTCAAAAAAAAGGAAAGAAAATCAAGTAAGAGAGATAGAAGAAAAATTAAGGAAAGAATTTGGACAGTTGGAAAAAGAAATCCAAAAAGCTAATGAGGAAAATAATGACTTAAAAAGCAAAATTGGCCAATTGGGAAAGGAGATACAAAAGCTGACTTAGAAAAATAATTCCTTAAAAATGAATTGAGCAAATGGAAGCTAATGACTCCATGAGAAATCAAGATACAATAAAACAAAAGCATAAAAATGAAAAAAAAAAAGAAAAAAAATATTTCATTGGAAAAACAAAGGACCAGGAAAGTATCCAGGAGAGAGAATTTAAAAAAAATTATTGGTTAAGGGGCAATTAGGTGGCACAGTGGACAGAGCACCAGCCCTGAAGTCAGGAGGACCTTGAAATCTGGCCTCAGATACCCAACACTTCCTAGCTGTGTGACCCTGGGCAAGTCACTTAACCCCAATTGCTTTGTAAAGATCAATGCTGGGGAACTACCCATACATATGTTTTATAAATAAAATGCTTTAATAAAAAAATAATAAAAAAAGAAATTATCAGATATTCTAGAGGATAAAACACAAATTGAAATAATCTCTCTATCACCTCCTGAAAAAGATTACCAGATAAATACTCTCAAGAATATATAACCAAATTCCTGAACTCCCACTTCAAAGAGAAAATATTGCAAGTATCCAGAAAAAATCAACTTAAGTATTGTGGAGCCACAGTCAGGATAACACAATATTAAGCAGTTACTACAATAAAGGACTGGAGCGCTTGGAACATGATATTTTGGAGAGCAATGGAGCTAGGAATGCAACCAAAAATCACCTACCCTGAAAAACTGACTATACTCCTTCATAGGAAAAGGTTCAATGAAACAGAATTTTCAAGCATTCGTGATGAAAATACTGGATTGAAAGAAAAATTTGATTTTAAAATACAGGACTCAGAAGAAGCATACAGAGGCAATTAGGAAAGTGATATCATAAGGGTCTTAATAAGGCTTATCTGTTTACTTTCCTACATGGGAGGATGATACTTGTAACTTATAAGAATGTTCTTATTGTTTTGGTAGTTAGAAGGAGTATATATAAACAGAATCACCAATGTGAGTTGAATAGGAAGGGATAATATATATATATATATATATATATATATATATATATATATATATAAATGATGAAATTAAAGGGTATGTACTGGAAGAGAGGAATGTACTGGGAGAAAGTAAAAGAGAAAAGTGGAATGGTTTAAATTATCTCACATAAAAAAGGCAAAAACAAGCTATAGTAAAGGGGAAAAGGGGGAGAAGAGGGCCAGTGCGTGAACTTTACTCTCATCAGCATTGGCTCAAATCTAAAATAATATACATACTCAATAGAGGCATAGAAATCTATCTTACTTTGCAGGAAAATAGGAGGAGAATGGGATATGGAAAGGAGAAGGGTGGTAAAATAGAGGGCATACTGGGGGAAGAAGTGCTCAGTAGCAAAACACTTTTGAGGTGTCATGGGGGAAAGGAGAGAGAGAATAAATGTGGGGAAATAGAATTAGTAGTAATAATAGAAAGAATAAAACTTTGAAAGCAAGATTCACTGATGGAATATTATTGTTCCCTGGGAAATGATGAACAGGATGCTCTCAGAAAAAAATACAAAAACCTGACAAGTCCTCTATAAACAAAGTAATAGCAATGTTCTAGGATGACCAAGTGGAAGTGACTTTGTTATTCTCAGTATTACATCAATCATATTTACTCTAAAAGATTTATAGTGAAAAATCTTATCCATACCCAGAGAAGGAACTGATTGTATCTGAATAAAGAATGAAGCATCCTCTATTTCTCTATATATATCCCTCTTTATTTTTAACTTAATTTTACTTTCATTACTCTGAGAGAGCTATGCTTTCTTTCACAACTTGTCTTTTTTGGAAATGTTTTACATAACTTCACATGTTGTTTATTAATTATGGGTGGAGAGGAGGGAGAGAAACTAGAACTCAAAAATACTAAAAACAAATATAAAAATTGTTTTGAATGTTACTGGGAAAATATTAAATGAATAAATTAAAATTAAAAAAAATCAAAAAAAGGATCACTATATGCAGAAATTTCTATGGCAATAGGATACCATCTTTGAAACTAAAGATATAATCCAGCTTTTAATGATTTAAACAAGTACTTGGCCTAGAAAAGCTTGTATAAATATGAGGGTAAGTAACATATAGTGAATAAATTTTAAGAGCTTACTATGTTCTAGGAACTGTGCTAAGCACTGGAGATACAAAAAATGTCAAAATACAGTTATTGCCCTCAAGTATCTCAAAATCTAATGAATACATATAAATAAACATAATATTCATAGGCAAAATAGTAGGTTATTTGGGAATGGTTCAGAAAGTACTCTAGACAAGGTTATCAGGGGAAAACAAGAAAAAATCATAGCATTTTCATAGTACTTTGAAAAAAGTTAGGAATTCAAAGAGACCAAGGTGAAAATGGAGTAGACTACAAGCATAAGTTTGGGGAAAATTGATGGAAAATGGCCTGTGAATTCAATTAATTGATAAACAATAATTCATTAAGCGTCTACTATGTGCCTGGTCCTGTGTCAGATTCTGAGGATACAGAGATTAAAATGAAATTGTGTCTGTCCTAAAGGATCTTTAATTGGGATATTAATATTTATATAAATAAACAACAATAGAATACATACAAATTAAACACAAGAAAATTTAAGAAAAACACTAAGCTATAACTTGATGTGCCTGGTGGTTCTGGAGCTGACACTCAAAGAAATATGGGATTCCATGAGGTGAGGGTAAGGAAGGACTGCAAGTGCTCAGAGATGGGAGATGGAGTCTTGTGGGTGAAGAATTATATGAAACTCAATTTCTCTAGATCAGGTTACAGGAAGGGGAATAATAATTCATAAACCTACAACTTGGTAAAGGGTTGTCAAGAACTCTAAATACTATACATAAGTGTTTATATTTGATCATGGAGACAATAAGGAGCCATTAACTTTCACTGAGGACAGTGATATATTTGGACTTAGATTTCAGAAAAAATTATTTGTTAGCAGTGTGCAATATTGATTGAAGAGGAGAGAGGCTAAAAGTAAAGAGTCCAAACAAGGGGCTACTGCAATAGTCCAGATGAAAGGTGTTATTGTCTGAATGAAGTAGGGTAATACATGTGTGAATAGATAAGGCAGTGGATGTGAGAGATGATGCAGAAGTAAAAATGAAATTTGACAACTTATCTGGACTGAAAAATCAAGGATAATACCAAAGATAAAATTCTACTTCTTAATCTGGGCGATTAGACAGATATGAATGATTTCAATAGAAATAGTAACATTTTGAGGATGAATTTATTTTTTAATTTAAAAAAATTATTAAAGCTTTTTATTTAAAAAACATATCCATGGGTAATTTTTCAACATTGACCCTTGCAAAAACTTCTGTTCCAAATTTTCCCATTCTTCCCCCCACTCCCTCCCTAGATGGCAGGTAGTCCAATCAATACATGTTAAATATGTTAAAATATATGTTAAATCCAAAATATGTTTACATATTTATACAGTTATCTTGCTGCCCAAGAAAAATAGATCAAGAAGGAAGAAAAAAACCTGAGAAGGAAAACAAAAAGTAAGAAAACAACAGAAAGCATGAAAATGCTATGTTGTGGTCCACACTCAGATCCAAAAGGCCTATATCTGTCTTCCTTCATTACTGAACAATTGGAACTGTTTTGAAACATCTCATTATTCAAGAGAGCCATGTCCATCAGAACTAATCATCATATAGTTTTGTTGTTGCTGTATACAATGATCTCCTGGTTCTGCTCATTTCATCAGTTCATGCAAGTCTCTCCAGGCCTGGAGAGGCCTGGAATCATCCTGCTGCTCATTTCTTACAGAACAATAATATTCCATAGCATTCATATACCATAGTTTATTCAGCCACTCTCCAATTGATGGGCATCCATTCAGTTTCCAGTTTCTAGCCACTACAAAAAGGGCTGCCACAAACATTCTTGCACATGTGGGTCCCTTTCCCTCCTCTAAGATCTCTTTAGGATATAACCTCAATAGAAACACTGCTGGGTCAAAGGGTATGCACAGTTTGATAACTTTTTGAGCATAGTTCCAGATTGCTCTACAGAATGGCTGGATCCATTCACAATTCCACCAACAATAACGAATTTTTCCCAGTTTTCCCAAATCCCCACTAACCTTCGTCATTATTTTTTTCCTGTCCTCTTAGTCAATATGAATATAGTATAGTAGAATCTCAGAATAGTCTTAATTTGCATTTCTCTGATCAAGAGTGATTTGGAGCATCTTTTAATATGTTCAGAAATAGGTTCAATTTCTTCATCTGAAAATTGTTCATATCCTTTGACCATTTATCAATTGGAGAATGGCTTGATTTCTTATGAATTTGAATCAATTCTCTATATATTTTAGAAATGAGTCCTTTTGGTAAATTTGTTTTTGGGGAAAAGATAAACATTATTTTATATGTGGTTAGTTTGAAATACCTAAAGATATCCTGTTTGAGTTTAGAACCTGGTGATAGAAATATCTGGTGATGTGAGACTAGAGATTAAGAGGGAGAATGGAACCTGTTTGAGATAATAAGGTATCATGAGGCAAGTAGGTTCTAAAGTAGAGAGAGTACTGGAACTGGACTCAAAGAAACATGAATTCATAACTAGCTTCATATATTTTGTAGCTAGGTGACTTTGGCTGACTAGTAACTCACTAAGTCACTTAATTTATTTGTCTCTGTTTCCTTAGCTATAGAAGGGGATAATAATAGTAACTATATCCAAGTTATAGATGTGGAGATCCGATAATATCATATTTGCAAATCACTTAGCATAGCGCCTGTCACATAATAGGCACAGATATAAATGCTAGTTGTTTTTATATATCTGGAAATTGTCATATGCATGGAGATGATCATCGTCAAAGGTACAGCATATGGAAGAGATAATTAGACTATGGAGTAATAATGTCACAGAGCTAGAAGGGATCTGAATAATCATATAGTTTAAACTCTACATATACAGGTTCTCCTTTACAACATTTCAAAATATGGTCATCCATTATCCTTTTAAAAACCTCTAGTAAAGCAAAAAAATCTATATTCAGGAGCAGTCTATTCAACTTTTGCACTGATCTCATTGCCAGGTATTTTTTCCCTTGAGTCAGGGTTTACCATTAAGCATTAACTTCAAAAAATAAATGTCATGAAATGTTTTTTGTCAGCCTATGAATTACAGAGGTGATTAGGGAATAGCAACCCATGGATAAGCTACTAAACCAGTCCAACTCGCTTGGATGTTTAATTAAAACTCTATGTAATAGTATTGGTTTAGACACCAAAGAACTGGGGTGTTTGGTGAGATCAACTTACTAAATAGCTTTGTGACTTGGGTATGTAATTGTCCTTTTCTGGGCATCATCTGTAAAATGAGGTAGCTAGATTAGCTGATCTCCAAGGTCCCTTTCAGTTCTCAAATTGTATGATTTTATCTTTTTTCCCTTCTTACTTCAAGCTCTGGGGTAATTAAAGCTGATATGAAAATCAAAATCTTCCAATATTCTCAGTGAATTCTATAATCAGAGAATGTTTTTAGTCTCTATTGGGTTTTATTCATGCTCCTTGACTTAGTTCTTTCACATGATATCTGTTCTGGGATTCTGAACAGTTAACTGAGAAATAGAGATGGGCTGGCACCGATTAGCTTTATTTCACACTTCTGGCACACACGGATATTGCCTTCAAGATGCAGTGATTTAGTCCATCTCAAACCAATTTTCAGCAGCAAAATTAGTTTCTTTAATAGCAGTAACAACAAATCTACAGAATTCCATCTGTCATGATTCATATAATAACTTCCTTTGTGGGAAGATATTGACTTCTGTCTGGAGAATTTCCATGTAACTATGCCTTTTTTTGTAGAAGTAAATTTCCTTAGGTTTCTACTCATGGTAGGAATATTTGTTTTACTTGAAATAATTATTTAGAGAAGCATCTAATTTGGCAAAATAAAAATGGCTGTTTTGGAGCATCTTGAGAGTTCTGTGTTTTAAAAAAGTAAAGAGTTGGGCTTATTTTCATACAACATAATACTCTTCATAACTTCGTACTTTCCTGTATTATGTCAACAGCTTAATGCATTGCCAAGTTTATTTCTCTATTTATAAAGAAAGAAAAAAATCTGGGCATAAGAGAGGAACTTTATGCTTCTTTAAGAACTGAACACTGCCTTATTAGAATTACAAAATCTAAAACTGAAAGAGACAATTGGTAGCAAATCGGATAGACAGAAGATCAAGAAAAAAATCTGTTTAAGAGAAAAGGTATCAAGAAGCTGCCCTTTAGCCTTAAAAAAAGACACAGTGTCAAGGATGGAAGACAGAAAATTTATCTAAAGGAAAAGTGAATCTTGCTGAAGTGGGATTAGTGTCTTCCAGTATAGATTAAACAATTGTGTCTGGATGTATATAACTAGCATTTATATAAAGATTTAAAGTTTGCAGTGTTCTTTACAAACATTATCTCATGTTATCCTCATAACAGTTCTGAGAGTTAGATACTAATCCACTGCTCTGTTTTACAGATGAAGCACCTGACCCAGACTGAGATTAAGTGACTTGTCCTGGATCACAGAACTAGTGTGTAATCTCAAATTTGGACTATGTATTTTTAATTCAAAGTCATCATTTTATCCGTTTTTTACCTAGCTTCATAAACAAAAATGCATGTACATGTACATACACAATACAAACATGTATGTGCTATGCCATATGCTACATATACGTGCAAATACATATACACATGCATTATCAGGAATAATGTCTTTATCATAAAATAGATTTATAAAGCATCTCAGAAATTACCTTATCCAATCTTCTCATTTAATATATGAAAATACTAAGGTACACAATGATTTTCCAAGTTCCAGAAATCAGAAGTAAAAGACCTTTTATATGTATTTTTATCTTTTGATTCCAATTCCAGTGTTCTTTCCATTATGCTAATTACCTCAAGATGATTCTGATAAATTAATAACTACTACTACTACTACAACAATAACACATAAAGTCCCTGGTAGAGAGCAAGATGAAAAGACATTTGAAATTCAATCTTTGTTTTCAGAAATGACACTAAAGTGCATAAGGAAGTTAGTTAACTTTGTAGTAATTAACTTTGTAGTAACCCTTTCATTATATTATGGATTTATTTTGAGTATTTGTGTCTCATACTCATTATTTTGAATATTTATGTCTCAGAAAACAAGGAGAAAATGTTAAGGAGTAAAGGGCACAGACTTTTAGATCAAATGAGTACACTTCCACTCAGATTCAATAGCTAAGAGCAAGAAGACTAATTTGAATATCATTGACTAGCTAACTTTATCAACTCAAGCAAGATGTCAGCCCTCTTTGGCAGGAGTGAGTGTGTGGACATGAGAATGTTTCATCACATGAAGCTTTAATTATCTTCATCTAGAAAATGAGGGTGTTATATTTAGGGATTTTTCCCCATCTCTAAGACTATTATCCCATATCAATGTTCATAATATTCTGTATTCATAATTATGATGAAAAACTAATATTCTCCCTCCTTCCTCAAATTTGTAATTTCCCATACAAATGGGAGTCAGTGTCCTAAAAAAGGTGAACCAAAGGAATTCTGAATAGAACTCAAAAATAAATTTGCTTAGATTTAGACTTTCCTCCCTATGTGAAATAAGCATCTCAAAAGGAAAATAAAGAATAAGAATAACAAAATAAAGCAAAACAAAGTAACCCATCCTTAAGGGTTCTGAGAAATAATTGATTTATTAAATGGAATTGGTAACCAAAATTATGATTACAGGATATAATTTTGGCTAATAGAGTTTAATAGCCAGACCTAGCAGCCTGAAGGAACACAGTTAAAGGTTAATTTCCTCTGGTCAATTGTAGTTATGCACTACATGAGAAAAGAGTTGGTGTATCCAGTATGTAGCACAGTGCTTTGTACATGGTAAACGCATACTGTGGGGGGTATGCTGGTTTTAAAATCAAGAGACCCAGAATTTTAATCTTCATTTCAACATGTATTTGCTTCCCAGTCATGGGCAAGTCATTTAATGTCTATCATCACAGGTTTTTCATCTAAAATTGGGATAATAAAATTTTCACTCTCTACCTCAAAAAATGGTTGTGGAGAAAGTGCTTTGTAAACCTTAAAGTGCTTGATAAATGTGAGTTATATTAGCTAAGGATAGCATATTCTACAATAAAAATAAAAGGTGTTACTCAACTTGACTTTTAAATAACATTCAATGAATCACTTAAATTGTCAACAGAGCTCTGAGATGTGAAAATACAATAACAAAATAAATCTAATAAATGTACCTTGCAAAACTGTACTAAACTTCAAATTAGTGTCAATAAGGAAAACTTGAGGACTATAAACTCAGGCTTCAGATGTTCAAATATAGTTCCTATTGATTTCAGGCAACTTTCCTTGTGCTTTTTAGTCAAGAGCTCCTGTCAGGGGTTCTCAAATAATTTCATCACATGGTCCAGAGTTTGTGGAATGTTTCATTTTCTAAAAATTGGCCCATTTATTTTACATACATATATATATATATATATATATATATATATAACCAAATGATAATTTTCCTAACTTGTCAAAGTATTCCATTATTATTTGAATTTAATAAATAAGACATTTTCTTTTTCCAAATCAAGACACCATACAAGGGGCCATCTGCTTGTAGTTCAAGACAGTATTATTTAATCCATAATGGAAATTTTAAAATGTATACATAAATTATGGAAAATGTTACCTAATTGCTGACTGGCAAAAGATAAGTGGTGCATGAAAAAGAAACACACATCTTTTTATTACCATTTAATGAACTGGTGTGGCTCTATGGTTGTTCTCATTTCAGTGTTTTATTATTTTGAAAGAAAGCAATTGTCTTTATGATAGAAATTTCAGTGGATTAGTTACATTTTCAGGTTGAGCAATTCAGCTGTTAGAAAGTTGATTTTATTTAAATGAACTAACTATATCTTAGTATACTAACGGCTCTGATCTTTTGGAAATTTTGAAGAAAAAAAAAATTGGATAATTTAAATTTACTTTGCCATTCCTTAGACCTTTAAAACTAAATACAACATCTAAACATAGATATAAATATTATTGATATAAACTCCAATCAAATATACACAGGTATTTCTAGCTCCCCTTTCCCTAAAGCACCAAAGTTCCTTTGCTCTAGTCAGTAAGTTGCTTAATAGAAATAGGAAAGTTCAGAATAAGTCACTGGCATATAGAAATTGTGATAGGATGATTGATTTTTAATCCCCCCATCCCAAAATGATTTCTATAAGAATGAGTTTATTGACTGTACATGGTACACAAGGTGAGCCAAATATGGGCAGTGTGGTTGAGGAAATAATGACAATTGTAATAATGCTTTTCTACAAGACTTTAATTTTGGTATTCTCAAATAAATGGCATATAACTATAGGTATAAACACATGTATATGTTAAAACACATGTAATAAAAACAGAAAGTATAGTGGTTAAATAAACAATGGTTTCTGAGTTAGAAGACAATTTTGAATACCAACAATGGCAATTCAGTGATAAAGTGTGAATATGAGGAAGCTATTTAATATGTAAAGAGCATCAAATTTTTCTCTATAAAATTCATATGTATTATTAATTTATTTCATAGTGAAAGAAAAAATTTGTAAATTGTAGAGGATCATATTTTTGTGAATTAGCATCATTATCCTAACTAGTTCATATTCAACAAGTAAATAATTATTTGTATATTTAAGGGATGACTTGGGTCCTCCATTAAGGCAAATGTCAAATGATCTTTGCCAAGCTATAAAAATCATCAATTGTGTATATATTTACACTTTGATTACCAAGGCTATTGTTATTATTGATGCTCATTAGGCTTGGCATCTGCATGTATATTCAAATAAAAACCATATTTGTGAGATAGTTCAATTATCAGCTACTTTGGATTTCAGAGCACTTAGTACATTATAGTTTTCAATAAACATGAGAAAGTATATTCTCCAGTTAATACTCCTACAGATATGTGCAATATAAGGGTCATGATAATGTGCATCCACATACCTACTTGAAAATTTAAGTAAAAGGCATGATCACATGCTCAGGACTGTGCTTACTTTAAAACAAATGAAATATTTCTAAACAACTTTGCTTATGCATCAATAAAGAAAACAGAATCTAATCAAAGTTATAATGAAGGTTTTCATTTCCCCCCATATCTTTATCTTCACAATAAATATTGTTGATGGTATTCAATCATTTCAACTATATCTGACTATGACAAAATTTGGGGTTTTCTTGGCCAAAATTCTGGAAGGTTTAGCCATTTCCTTCTCTAATTCATTTTACAGATGAGAAAACTGAGGCAAGTAGGATTAAAATTCTTTCTCAGAGTCACACAATTCAGAAATGTAATCTTGATTCCAGGCCTACCACTCTATCCACTCTGTCACCCAGATGCCATGAAATATAGTTCACTTACTGGACTTCTAATTTTTTTTTCTTTTGCTTAAGTATTCAGATCTCCTGCAGCTAAAATGACACCTATTCTTCAGAAATAATAAATCCTGTTGATATTAACATTTTGTTACAAAACTGGGAGAAAAAAATTCAATTGCAGTTAAACAAAAGCATTAATTCATGGAATTTACTTGAAGAGGCAAAGGAAAAAAATGGCAAAGTTAATTATAGCATACATCCAAGATTTCATGTGAAAGACATTGATCTTTTATTTGTTTAAATAAGTATTAATTGAAACCTCATTTGAAATTAACTAGTTTTTCCACCAATGTCTATGATTGAGGATAATGAGGGAGAAAAATTATATGAAGAACCTAATACAATATTTCAAGTTAAAATAAAAAAAAAAACACTAACTGAAATAAAATTTTAAAAAACACAGTAATTTTAATGTATAAGTGGACACAGGGAGGGCTAGCAAAATATGTTGAAAAATAGTTTTCAGGAGTACAAATGTAGCGAAGCCAAAGGGTTATGGACTATATGGGAACATCCCTGCCTAATGGCATCAACAAATTTCACAGAAAAAAAGAATCTGGAGGCATTATGCAGAATGAGCATCAAATAACATTTTGGAAAAAAAATGAAATTGATTCTATTTTAACAGATGGGGAAGATGTTTATTTGGAGTATTCCTAAAAGTGTAGGAATAAAATGAGAAAAGGGTATTTTATGTAACTAAAACAATTCAAAGCTGATTTATATAAAAAAGCTGTGAATACTCAAAAGAGGAGAAATATATTTGACACATTTATAGCCATTTCCTATTACACAGATATACACATAAATATAAAAAAATTTCAACTCATAAATAAGAACAATTTCTCCACATGGAATAAAATTAAAACCTGAAAATCACAATTTGCAATTAAATAATTTCCTTTTTATTTACATATATTAAAATCACTATAAATATTTAAGGAACAATTTATTTAAAGATTTTTATAATATTATTTCACAATTTTTTTACAAACCCGAACACAACAAATTGGAAACCATCGCAACACTCGATAATTTTGTTATATTAATACTATCAAATGCTATAATGCAATTAATACTGAAAAGTACAAGAATACAAAGAGATTTTAAACATGAATTTCTGCAGCATCTCTCATGTTTTCTCATACTGTCCCTATGGACAGATGACAGTTCAGTGATCATGCAAATTGAGCAAAAAGCAGCAGTCACTTATATAAATACCATATTGAAGAGAAGTCACTAGTAAAATGTTATAAGAATACTTTCTAGTCCTTATTTTGTGTAACATTTCATGAATGACTTTGATGAAAGCAAAAATATATAGTTAACACATTTGCAGATGGCAAATAGTTGCTAGAAATAAATAACATATTTAATGTCAAGAGTCAGATTTTAGTAGATTAGATTAATAGGTTAAAATAAATAAAATAAAACAATGCTTAAAATTCATAACAGCACTGTGTTTAGGTAAACATGGACTCCATGTTTCCCCTAGACTAATCCTGCCCCTATCCCAGAGATTTGGGGCATGCAGCCTTCATTAATCTCTAGCTGCCTTGCCCAAAAGTCTGCTAGCATAAATCCATCACTCAGCCAGAAATTTAGGTTTTACCCTATGCCTGATAGTGCCTGAGTTTTGACTTGATTCAGTTATAACTTCGAGCTTTTTAAGATCTTGCCTTCATTTTTGAAAAGATCATTGACCATAGGATCATAAAAATCCATAAGTAAAGTGGCAAAAGGTAACAACAATCCACACATTTATCCACAGTACCACTTATGGCCATCTAATGGAAAAATTGTTAATCTATTTTTTTTTTTGCTTTTCTACTTTGAACCTCGAAATAAAAGATCCTGTGCTTTTTGGAACTAAAAATCTTATAGAGGGAGTATTTTGGGAAGATGGTAAAAGAAGTCAGAAAATTGTAAGTTTTCCAGATTTTCCCCACAAACAAGACAAAATTGTGCTTCAGGCTGAGCATAGAGTTCTAAAAATAAATAGGAGTTGGGACAGAACAGTGGCCTTCCTGAGATAATCAGATAAAATCCTAGGTCCAAAATTTGCCCCTCTTGAAGTGTAAACACATCCACTCTAATTCCACTGAAAAATCAAGGTGAACTCTGGGGTTAAAAAAGTTAAGAGGTAGCCTTGGCCCTAGCCACCAGAATTTTTAGCTCCCAGATAGCGTGGGGAATCAGAATCCAAGCCAGGGAACATTAAAGGGATGTATGATAAAAGAATTCTGGGCCCAGTTAGGCTGCTGAGACATTATCCTGGGCAGGAATAAATCAGCACAGACCCCACTGCAGAAGCGATGGAGAAGGGACACTGCAGGTTGTGGGCACTTACAGGAGGTTGAAGTTCCTGATTTCAGATTCCAGGCCAAAAGGGAGAACTGAAGGAGGGCCAGAGACCAGAGACACAGTCTCCCATACCCAAGGACCAGTACACAATCTGCTAAAAAAAAAAAAAAAAACCTGACAAAGGAGAAAAATATCCAATAGAAATTTACTATGGGAATAGGGAAAAACATGGTTCATCTTCAGAGGAACTTAATGAAATGAAAAAGGCTCTTTTAACCCAAAATGCAATGTGAAATGGTCACCTGCCTAGAAAAAATTTCATAGAACTAAAAAAATGATTTAAAAAAACAAATGAAAGACATTGAGGAAAAACTTTAAAAAAGAAATGAAAAGATATGTCATTATTACTAGTAGATACTGAGGGAGGATTCAGAAAGAGAAAAATGAGAACTCAAAGGAATAAATTGAGAAGATATGATCCCAAGCCAACTACAGCTACCCAAAGATAATGTGAAGTGATATTCAAATGATATCATATTTTTGATACAGTTGCTTCCTAATCTGGTACAGATTACAACTCATTCATGCCTTCTCACCTTTCATGATACTTGTCTATGCTCTAAAAATACTTCAGAATCTGTACTATTCATATGCTGGATGTTCTACAAGTTATTATGCTCCAGTTCTCTCAATGCATTAGAAGAAGAATCCTTTTGTTATTCCACAGTCTCCTGGAGGAATGCTCACATCCAATTCTATTCACACATTTCCTTAATTCATTATTCAATGAGCCTTAATTCAATGATATTTTTAAGAGGCATAAGCGACACCGTAATAGTCTCGATATTGTCAGATTTATCATAGACCTTCTCATGTACAGCTGTTGTAGTATGATGATTATTTTTCGCTTTGTTTTCTTTAGTCATATTTCTATTTCCTTATTACAAATTCCACTTCTTCATGTTATACATCTGGGGCTATGATGTTGTGAAATCCAAATGTTATAGCTTCACATAACTAATAGTTAAAATAAATTGTTGCTGGAATCTTGACAGATCATTTCCATTTTCCCTTTTTTCCAATGCACTCTTCAGTGTATCTGAAGTGATATAGCTTAATTAGTTCTCACATCTATAATTCCATAAATCTTTTCTTTCCTCTTTCAATATTTCCTCCTGTTTTATTAAGAAATATTACTTCTCTCTCTCTTTTTGAGAGGCAACTTGGGATTCAGTGTCTTGTCCAGGGTCACCCAGCTAGGAGTAAGTGTTCAGCATTTTAGGTCAGATTTGAACTCAGGTCCTCCATACTCCAGGGCCGGTGCTCTATCCAGTGCCCCATCTAGCTGCACTAATACTGCCTCTCGTAATGATCAATTATCTTCCCTTATACAATTTTGCAAATGACTTTGCATGTCAAACTGGCATTATCCATGGCTGCCATATCTTCTCTAATAGGCAGCAACATCAAGTGTTTCCTTGTGACACTTTTGGGTTCCTTATTGTGACTATTGTAATATATTAAGCAAACTTCCATAAAAAAACAAGTAATAATCCCTATTACTGTCATTTCCATTGATCATTTCCCCTTTATTTCTGAGTGTTTGTTTGACTATGAGCAAACCACTTAACTTCTCTGAACATCACCATCCTTGAGACTCCTTCTCTGATCTAGATTTATGATCCTGTAGTCTATTTTTGGGGAGGTCAATTAGGTATTCAGATGACTGAGAATATAGCTGTTTTAATTGTCATATTTTCTCACTTTTATTATTCTGAGATTTTTCTTTGATTTTTGTTATAGGAAATAAGTAATCATGCTATATATAGACATTTGATTAAAATAACATCAGGAGGAGCCAATCATTTCTTACCTATTAACAAAGCAATTTTTATTTTGTCTCAATATCCCATGCATAAATCTAGTTCCCTTTCTTCCTTAAGAAGAGTTTATTGATGTATAAGCATATGTCTTTTGTATAGTGCTTAAGTCTTTGGAGTCTTTTGTCTCTTGCTTTCAAGTCATATTTTCAACTATATTTGTTGTCATTCTGTCCTATACTTACCTTTGTATTAAAAACACAGATATTCAAAAAAAAAGTCAATGGATTAGTTATCCCAGTAATGTCTGTACTCCCTCCAACAAATTTAGAATATAAAGTTGCTGTACAACTGAGTGGATGCCCATCAGTTGGAGTATGGTTGAAGAAGTTATGGTATATGAATGCAAATGGAATGTTATTGTTGTATAAGAAATGATCAGCAGGATGATTTCAGAGAGGCCTGGAGAGACTTCCATGAACTATAAGTGAAATGAGCCAAACCACGAGATCATTTTATATGGCAACAGCAAGATTAAACAATCATCAATTTTGATAGACATGGGTCTCGTCAAAAATGAGATGATTCCGAGCAGTCCTATGGTTTTGTGATGATGAAAGCCATCGACGCCCAAAGAGAGGATTGTGTGAACTGAATGTGCATCATAACATAGTATTTTCACTCTTTTTGTTGTTGTTTGCTTGCATTTGTTTTCTTTCTCATTTTTTTTTCATTTTTGATCTGATTTTTCTGGTACAACATGATATTTGTAGAAATATATAGAGAGAAATTGCAAATGTATAACATCTATTGGATCACTTGCCGACTAGGAGAGGGAGTGGGGGAAGGGAGGGAAAAATCAGAACACAGGGTTTTGTTGAGGTGAATCGACATTCACTATGTGATTGTCATTATCCATGTATATTTTGAATTTATCAATTATCCACCTATATTTTGAAACTAAAAGTTTTATTAAAATAAGATATCTCCACTTTATTTTTCTAGGTGGTTATTGTTCATGTCTTTATATGAATAATGTACAGCTCATCCCCCAGATATATGGGAATCTTTCTCTCTATCTTTTGAATTTATGTGGGAATCCAAAAATCATAGAAACTGTACAACTTATCCCTTCGTCTTACTACATTACTCATCATTCTCTTTTTTTGGTCATGCATTTCATTGATAATATATTTTATGCTGCTCTATATACTCAATTCATTAATGACAATATAATCTCAGTTAATAAACATTTTTAAGTTCCTACTATGTGCTGGGCACTTTGCTATATGTTTTAGTCTATTTTCCCATTATGCACATTTCTATTGCTTTGTAAGTAATACATAATTTTAATTCCTCAGAGATTATAGAACTTTTTAATTGCAAATATAATATCACTAAAATACGCTTGTTGAAAAGACAGGATTTTATTTTGAGTCTATTGCAAGAGTTCTATGGTGTCTTAAATACAGCCCTCATTTCCTCTAATTAATTTCTGGGATCAGTTTATTCTCTATCTGCGGCAGCTATTCTAGATACTCATACTGAACTCATAGAGTTCTTAGGGTTTTCCGTCCAATAAAATATAATAATCTGGACGTTATGCATTCATTATTTGCTTTAATTTTCCTATGTGGATAATTAAGGGCAAGCTATATTATAGTGTTTTAGGGCTTGTTTTAGGCAGAACTATATATCATCCACAAATAGAAGCATCTGCAGTAACAGAATCTATAGGGAATTAAAGTATATTTTAATTTAATTTAATTTGTTGTCTTACTGAATATCTCCTAATTTTGTGCAAAAGATGTTGGCACATGAGCTGTGATTATTTTATACTCATATTTAGTTTATGTGCATTATAAGCACTGCAATATAAAATGATCTAGAATCCCTTGTAATAATGCTTTTTATGGCCTTTAAATATATGATAAAACCACCTTCTCTTATTTATTTATTTAACTGAATAAAGGATCTCTAAGACATTCTATTTAACTGAAACTTTTTGATATCTTCTGATTTCACATAGCAAGAATGCCAACATAGATGATTTTAGTATATCAAGTAGAATTATTGTTCATTAAATGAATATCTTAAATTTTGAATATTAACAAATTTATGCTTAAAAGTAAACTAAGAACAATATACTTGCTCTCACTCTCTATTCTCTTTTTCATCAACCTCCCACTAATATCAAAGAAAAGAAATGAGCTTTCATGGATAGAGTACCATTTTGTATTTTTAATTGTTTCTACTGTACCCAAATAATTAATCATCTATTGGTTAGTTGACCACTGTACTAGTGATGTCCTGATTCATATTTAGCTCCCATTTCTTATGTAATTTCAGTGATCTCCTAATTGAGCTCTCTTACTCAATCAAGTTGCTTCTCAGCCCAAACTGTTCTCCAAAGAACTCTTAAAGTGACTTTTGGCTTTTGTCCCTTTTCTATTCAAAATAGGACAATCTCACATTTTCCTCCAGAATCACCTGGGTCCAGTGGTATGATATAGATCAGGATGACTATAGATGGCCCTGGATGTAGTGGCTGGTCATGTCCTTTGTAAACTAAAGTTTTTAACAGATTTCCATTTTACTGATGTATGTTCCAATCAATGATTAAATTTATTCTGGGAGGGTAAGATCCTCAGAATTTCTGGCCAAAACAGAAACAGTTGTTATTTACATTCACTCTGAGACAATCAGGATCCAAACAATGATCCAGTAGGGTTTGTCCTGGGACCTATTAGTGCCAAATAGAGGAAATGAGATGTCAGGCCTGGACACTAGGGGATTTTGAGAATTCTATCCCCTTGACCTTCTTAAAACATTATCTATCTCATTCTTGCGACCTTTACCTTCTGGGATGCACATTTTTCTGGTTTTCATCCTGTTTGTTAATCTAGCTTGTCCACACAGGATCCACATAATACCAGTACAATGAAATTTTTAAAGTGATCCTAACAGCTGAGGAAATTAGGAAGGGAAAGACCTCTTGAGCTTAGAATTTTGGGGAGCAAAATAGGTAGGAATAGGTAGGAAAGGGAATATTGCAGATTTGGTGTGAAAGAAAGCTTTTGCAAAAACACAAATATGGGAAGGAGAGGAAAATATGAATAGTGAATAGGTTGTTTGGATTAAAAATACAAGAAGGAATGGGAATAGGGAGGGTATAGCATTTATATAAAACCTACTATATTCTAGGACCATCTCCAATTGTACTGATCCATATGTCACTGGACCCAGATAGCTCTAGAGGAGATGGTGAGACTGATAACTTGACACAGCCTATCCTCACTTAAATCCAATTCACCTTTATGCCCCTAGGGGAAAACAACAACAGAACAAAACAAAAACAAGGAACATGTGGAATAAACAGCCAAGAAGTCACTTGCCATTTGATACATGGCAAAACAAAATAAGAATTATAAGTTTCGAAAGTTATGATTATTTTCTGTTGAAAATTGGCTCCCGTTCTGTAGTGGTCCTTGAGCAGAGAATGATAGATGGCCAGTTATAGCTGATCAGCCCATAATACTTCAATATGATAGTAGCAAAATATTATATGCTCTAGGATGCCTAAAACCTAATAAAAAAAAACCTGCTCCAAGAAATAGTACTTTCATAGAAAATAATAATATATTTATGTATGTAGGTGTTTATACACACATACACATTAATGAATAATTTATAAAGAAATGTCCTGATTTAAGTAAGTTTCAGTGTCTTTGACTGACACCCTTTATACAGAATTATGTAACATTTTCTTTTAATTTTTTACAACTTCCTGATAAAACATCTTTATCTTTAATTTGAATTATCTATCAAATAATATTGTGCCTAGGTATTTTAACTACATACACTTGATTAAATTGTAAATTACTGAAGGATTATGTTCTATTTCATCTTTGCATGCCATCTAGCACAGGCTTACATATATTCAGAAGTTAATAAATGTTTGTGAAATGAAATTGAATGTTATTGAAATATTGCAGTAATATGAACATTCTACCGTGTTCATTAATTTCTTTTTTAGTCTCCACATTTTCTTAGCTATTTTAAACACCTTATTCTATCATTGTCTCTACTACCTATTTCCTTCCTTCCATCTTTTTTCTTCTTTGTTCCTTCTTTCCTTCCTTTTTTCCTTCCTTCCTTCCTTTCGTCATTCCTTCCTTCCTTCCTTCCTTCTTTGCTTCCTTTCTTTCTTCCTTCCTACTTTCCTTCCTTTTCCCCTATTATTCCTCTCTCTTTTAGTCATTGTTTCTGTTTTTTCTTCTTCCTTCCTGTGCCTGTCTCTGTGTGTTTGTCCATTACTGTCTCTCTCTGTGTTTCTTTCTTTCTTTGTCTGTTTGCATATTTCTAGTTCTCTCTCTGTGTCTGTCTTTATCATTATCTTTCTGTTTCTCTCTTGGTCTTTCTGTCTTTGTCCCTGTCTGTCCCTGTCCTTCTCCTCTTCCCCCCTCCCTCCCCCTACTCTCTCTCTCTCTCTCTCTCTCTCTCTCTCTCTCTCTCTCTCTCTCTCTCTCCCTGTCTTTCTCCTTCCTTGCAATTACAATGCTACGATGACCACATGACCACATTAATCATACTCTCTCCTTCTTTCTTATCCAAATGGGCATTTCCTCAGTCAAACAGACCTGTGAATGACCATGGTTTGAAAATTTCAAATTCTCCCATTACATAGGGCCATCTCCAGTTGTTCTGGGGTCTATTTTGCCACTGAACCCAGAGAGCTCAGAGTAAGGCTGGTAACTTTGCCCAGCCCTTCCTCACTTACATCCAATTCACGTGTGAGTCATGATATCACATTCCTGATGTCACATCCTCTTCAGAGAAGGAAGGACAAACAGAAACATCATTAGCATTTTTTCATAGATAGGTAAAGGAAGGAATAAAATCTATTTGGAGAGATAGAGCAAAGAACAAAAGCTTTAACCTTTCTCACCTGAAAATAATTGAAAATCTTCAAGAAATGACAGTATTTGAATTGTATTTTATATTGAGGTTTATGTTAAGGTCAGAAAACTTGAGTTGAATTTTTTATGCTTAAAGTAGGAGAATGAAAAAGCCATTTTGTCCTATATTTTTATCTTGAGAATAAGTTAAAGTTTGTAGTTTGGGGTGCAAAATAAAGAAGGAAAGATAAAAGTTTCTAATTTCAATGTATAGGCAGTAATGCCTTTTTAAATAGAAAATGAAGGGAAATTCTATTAAACTGCCTATTCTTTGCCACTAAATATTTATTATCTTACCATATATGTTTTTCCTTTATTTCTTCTAACTGACATTCTTTTCCTAATGTTATACAACTGTCATTTTCATTAATCTGCAATTTGAAGAAGGTCATGTCACCATCTGCTAGGTATATACAAATTCTGATATTTTTCCTAGGGGGCTGTTATATGTCTGTGAAAGAAAAGACCTTAGGTTAACAACTAGATTTTTGTGATATCCCTGTGCTAACAATGGATAAAAAAATAAACAAGATATATTTTACATACTGAACAATTAATTGTTTTATTTATAAATTCAAAATTTCAAACTTAATTTAACTTAATTAGTACTGAACACAATACAGAGAAAATTTTTTTTATGATCTGTAACTGTCTTGGAAAAATTAAACTATAAATGATTACTGTAGTCTAAAGCACACTGCTATTCAAAGATGGCTCAAGAAATAATTTGCCCAAGTTATAGAAAACTGGTCAAAGTTTATAAACCATTTCCAAAGGAAAGACTAAAAATTTTCAATAACCCTCTGAAAGAATGCTTCATATCACAGATAAACACAAATTAAAACAAACCTGAGATACCTTCCATACATCAAATTGGCAAAAATGATGTTGGAGGAGCTGTGAGATAAAAGGTATAATATATATATACATATATATACATATATATAATATAAATATGAACAGAATAAATTCACTTTTGCTAGAATTGTAGGATAGTAGAAACTATATGCAAAAATTCATTAAAATATAGATATTCTTTGGCTTACTGTGCTGTTTTTGGCATATAGTCTAAAAAGTCAAAGCCTGAGAGGTTAGATATTGTTAATTTATGAAGATATGCTTCTAGTACAATTTTTCTATAAATTGATAAATTTTCTATCAATTGATAAATGGACAAATTATAATGAGCACTTTGAACAGTCTAAATAAAAGTAATGTAATACTATTGTATTCAAAGTTATGACAAATTTGATGACTTCTATGAATCTTTAAAAGATAATTATGAGTTGTTGCAGAGGCAGAGGATAGTAAACAATTCACATCATAATCACAATAGTTTGAAGTAACGCAATAGTGAAAAAATCAAAAATCTGATTGTACAATGACCAATTTTCACTACAGAGGACTAGTGGTAAAACTTAGTTTCACATGGTATGGATGATTTTGTGGAATGAAGCATGTTTTCAGACTTGGCCTAAGTACTATTGTTTTCTCTTTCAAATTTGTTTTAGTTACAAGAGGTAATTTTATAAGAGGAAAAATCTTTAGAAACATAAAATTGAATAACAAAAGTTTGAATAAAATAAAACCTCAAAATGGAAGGAAAGGGAGATAGTGCTTATTATAACTGAAATTTGTTCAGTTACCAAACCCACTTAACCACAGAAGAAAAGAGTCTTAGATATCTTTGAGATTACAAAAATAAAAACCTACTAAATCTGCTTCTGTTGCCTCTATGCCTCATAATATTCATTATGATCATGAATAATCATAAAATCGAAGAGAAGTGAAGATCCTCAAAGGCCATCTAGTCCATTTGTTACATGAAAAGAAATTAGCTCTAAAACACACCTAATGAGTTGCTTGAAGCTCTCTAGTAAAAGGAAGTACACTATATTCAAAATCAGTTCATTGCCCTTTTTGATAATTAATTGTTAGAAAGGTTTATGTTGTTGTTGCTATTTTTCCCTTAAATGAAGCCTCTCTACAACTTGTTCCCCTTGCCCCTAGACTGTCATTGGAAGTCAAAACTGAAGATTTTTTTTAAGTCTTCTTCCATAATGAAACCCCTACAAATACTGGAAAAGAAAAATATCTCCTAAGGGTTTCATACATTCTCCAGGCACACTATCTGTAGGTCATTCATTTATTACTTCTGTGGAACAGATTATCCTCCTCTGCACACTTTTTATCTTGTCAATGCCTTTAAATTGAATTGCTTAAAAGTCAACACTATTACAGATTCTGAACAGGGAACCAGTTATACAGAGACTTTCACCTCTTTATTACTGGATGGTATAACTAATACATTCCAAGATCATTCATGTCACAGTGAGCTAATAGCTCATCAAAAGTTCTAGATCTTTTTTTAATTAGAAAACAAATTTCATTCCAATCATGTTTTCTTTATCTTATATATATATATATATGATTTTTTAACCCAATTCAGCAATAATTCCTACTGAATTGAATTCTGTGTCATGCCCTAGTCAAAATCTTTGGGATCCTAACTCTTGAAAACCAACTAGTCAACTATCCCTCACACCTTGCATCATTTGATGAGCATTCCATTTATAACTTTTCAGAGTTATATATATATA
>JAJPUD010012483.1:5646-17645 GCA_023553655.1 Myrmecobius fasciatus | reverse complement strand
TATATATATATATATATATATATATATGTATATATGTATATATGTATATACATATATATGTATATATGTATATACATACATATACATACATATATGTATGTATATACATATATATGTAGTTACACACACACACACACACACACACATATATATATATATGTAGTTACGATGAAAGTACTTAATACATCGGGAACAAATACATCAGGGATACTAATCTCTTGTTCAGTTTGATGAGATAAACAACTTCCACTAGTCCTAGTATATAAAACAATAATTTCAAGAGAGTAAAAAAATTATAGACTAAAGAAAGTAATTACATTCTACTTCCATCACCATATTTCTCTTTCTTTACAAATGTAAATACAACATAGGATACAAATGGGGAATTATTTAGTATGAATGACTTTTTTCAATAATATATACACACATATACATGTACACACACACACACACCTGCCCCCATCTGCCCCCCATATATATATATATATATATATGTATAAACACAAATAGACATTCACACCCATCCATAGACACATACACACATACACACACAAGTAGATACACACATATCACCTTGAGTGACATGCAAACATATCTACATGTACGCAGACACATATATACATGCACATCCATATGTAAACATGCATCTAAAACAATATTAGTATGGTTAATATAAAATTTAGATTTCTCTCTTAATTGAATCTTTATATTTGACTGTCATATATGAATGATTACTAACAATATTTTTATCTAATAAATTCAATTTTCAATCCTTTTTGTAGTTTTTGTGTATATCTCTTCTTCCCTATCCCTACTAATTCTTTTTTAGTGCTGCTCCTTAACTTGTCTTGCTGTTACTTAACGTTGTCCCATACATAGATCCCTCCCTTGTCTTCTTATCCCAAACTTTTCCTCTCACTCTGCCCATCCCTCCCCCCTTATTTTTTTATAGAGCTTGTAGGGTGCTATATCATTATTGCCTGTTTAATTCATTCCTAGGTTCAGAGTACTATGTTCAGAACTATGAGCCCTTCTCCCCCCTCTAATACCTCTGGGTCTATTTTTCCTCATTCTTTCATTTCTATATATTTTTTTCTTTTGAGCTATCCAATTACTGATGTTAATCTTAAGGAATACATTTCCATGTCAAATACATAAAAAATTTGTCCATGTTAAGTTGCTCGAAATTAATCTTGCATATTGGTTCTTATATGTTAAATTTTTTATTAAGTTCCAATTTGGTTGAAAGTTCTGAAAAATCTACAAATTTGTTGAATGTGCATTTTTTAAATTCAATTATTTTGGCCTCAAACCTAGTTCTCTTGATTGCCGGTGTATTTGATTCCAGGATGTACAGTCTTTTATTGCAGCTGGTTATAAATTCTGTACAAATCTAATTGTAGCTCCAGTGTACTTGAATTTCTTTTTTCTTGTTTCTTGCAAAATTTTCTCTTTGATCTGTGGCTTTTGAAATTTGGCAATAATATTCCCATGTGTTTACTACAAAAAATCTCTTTAAAGTGGTGATTGGTGGATTTTTTCTATTTCTACTTTCCCCTCCTGTTCTATCATTCCAGGACAATTTTATTGTATTGTTTTTTGCATTATTGTGTCAAGGTTCTTTTTTTCGTCACAGCTTTCAGATATTTCCACTTTTTTATCTGTTCTCCAGATCTGTTGGATTTTTTAATATGATATTTCACATTCTGTTCTATTTTTTATTCTTTATATTTTGTTATTTCTTGGTCTCTTACAGCTCCACTGGCTTCTCCTTGCTCAATTCTAATTTTCAAAAAGTTATTTTCATCTTTAAGATTCTGTAAATGCATTTCTAGTTGGATAACTTTTTATTCATACTTTTCTGTTTTTCTTGGATGGTCTTTATTTTTTAAAAAGAATTTTTTCCTCAATGTCTCTCATTTGATTTTTAAATTCTTTTTTGAGTTCTTCTATAAATTCTCTCTGGGCAGGGAGCCATTTCATATTATTCTTTGGGATAGAAGAAGTTTTTTGTTTTTTTTTTTTTTTTAACTTCAGTGTCCTTCTCTGAAGATGAATTCTGGTCTTTCTTGTTCCCACAGTAAGTTGCTATGGTTTGATTCTTGTTTCTTTACAGGTTCTTTGTATTTTTTTTAAACAAGAAGTACTAATTAAAGCATCTCTAGTTGTTGGGTGGGAGGATGGTGTCCCTGGATTCACTTCAGCTCTCCCATCTAAGTAGAAGCCCAAAGCCAAAGCTTTGTTCAGCAAAGTTCAGCAGCATCCCTGCCCCACTAGTTCAGCAATCACCAGGTGTGCTGCTTCCTTCTCACTCAGAACTATGTCTCTGCAGCACAGCTGGGTCTGGTGTTCCTGATCATCTGAGGTTCACTCAGTCTTCTATGACTAAGAATCCTGACTCCACACACTGCCCCGGAGGCGAAAGTTTCTGGGGTTCTTTCTGAGTCTCCAGCCGAGCCCAGCTTGCCCCAGGGTTCTCCAGTTGGTGTTTCTGTGAAGATGTCTGCACTATACATGGGTTAATCTCCAGTCCAGGGTCTTTTTTTTAGATCTTCTTGGGTAGTACAAGGAAAATCCCTGTTCTGCCCCAAGTCTTCTTGATTTTTCAACAATCTGTTTGCCCTGAGATGCAAATTTGTTCTGTTTATGGGGAAAATCTGGAGAGCCTGAAAATTATTGAACTACCATTCCATCTTCCCTACAAATGTCTTTAAATTGGGAATACAATACATTAAAAAACCCTATTAAAATTCCCACTAAGAATAGCCTTTTGAGGGCTTTAGGAATAGTAAGAATTTCCATAGAACAAGGAAAATCAGCTATGTCTATATTTAAATTTGCATCTATTTATCTAGATGTAGTTCAATATCTGGATTAGCATTCTATGTGTATTATGTACCATATATATATATATATACATATATATATATATATATATATATTTCCATATGTATGTGAACTTTCCTTTTTCCAAACGAACCATTTATATCATCTGGATATCTGGACTTAGGACAATTTTCTGAGCCACCTAGTGCTTGCCTGTGAGGCACAAACACACACACACACATAAAGACACAGATAGAGAGAGATACTCACAGAGAGAGAGACACAAAGAGAGAAATGCTTCCACACAGTGGAGAAATATTTATGTCATAGGATATCTATCTAAACTGGCAGGGCACGTTGGGCCAGTTTTGCAGATTTACATCATTTAGCACACAGATGGAAACCAGTGGTTTCCCAGTATGAGTTCTATTCTGTTTTTGCCTTTCTCAGCTTTTCTGCTTAATTTAGAGGGAGAAATGATTTTGCTTGAGGGATTCTCTTCATCTACTTAATGCTTCCTGCTGAACTTATGACCAGAAGGGAATAGATTCTACCCTTTTACCCTTTCAGAAAATTGGCACACTATTTGCCCTTTTCTAGCGACATTTTTCTCTTCCATTCTCTTTAAGACATCAACAAAAGAAGTTCAGCAATCAAATCTGTGAAGATGTTCCTTGTTTATTTTGCTTTATCTGGGCATACTCTTTTTTCATAATAATATGTAATTCAATTTATGTAGACTTGATAAGTTAAACTCATTTGAGGTAGCTGTTACCTTTTACTGTCTCCATACCCATTTGCCTTTAGATTCTTGTTAGCCTTTTTTGGGTGGTGGGAATGGGGGGAGGAGAGGGTACAATTTTCTTTACAAATTCAAAGTTCATTTCTAAAAATTATAAGACAAAAGAAAATTAAATCTTGATTCATTCAGTCATTCAGTCATTCATCCATTACCACGGATGTTGCCTCAACCATTAAAAGTAAGGATTCTTTCTTTGTTTCTGTCGTACCATCAAGGTAACTTTTATACACTATACAGTAGACACACACACAAGCAAACACATTGCACTTGTGCATAAATACATATTTATGAACACACAGTGGATTATTTTTGGTATGTTTTAATGTGACTTTTCTTCACTGTGAAGTCGTAGCATTTTTCTTAAAGAACATTTTTTTTCTCATTTAAACAATTTTCATTTTTGTCTTCAATACTGTTATTGAAAACTTTCCTGTCTTTCTCGGATAAACTTTTCCTACAGAATATTAGATCTTGGGTCTTATTTATTTTATCTCCTGAACCTTTTAAATTACTGTATAAAAATCTAAAGTGGATATCAGATTGTTCTCTATTTTCTTTGCTACATTCACATTGCTAAAGGAGAGACAAAATATATGAATATGTATATAAATGTTAGATGAATGGATCTAAATTACATACAAGATTAATAAAGACTAGATAGAAAATAGTCTTAAAGAAGACACTGGTAATTGTGGAGAATGGAAAATATCTTCTAAGGAAGGTGGCTTTTGAAATAGATATTGAAGGAAGTCAATTGTTCTAAAAGTCAGATTTGAGAGACAGCATTCTAAGGGTGGGGGACAAAAAGTGCAAAAGTTGGGCATATAAAGCATATCATTGTATATGAAGAATTACAAGAATTTCAATATGATTGGGCTTCCAATGATAGCTTTTTGAGCTGATTCTTCAAATTAATTTATTTTTTAGATAAGCACCCTATTTCATCTTAACTGGAAGTGCAGTAGTCACTCATGAGATATTCTCAAACTCAACAATCTAGAAGAATCACTAACTCCATTTTTATTACCTGGACTTCTTGTCCTGCCTTAGGCAGTCAAAGGGCTTTGTGATTTGGCAGAGACCTAAACAGTCTTTAGTCCTATTTAGATGCTTGATTGAT
Source organism: Myrmecobius fasciatus (assembly GCA_023553655.1). Lineage (NCBI taxonomy): Eukaryota > Metazoa > Chordata > Mammalia > Dasyuromorphia > Myrmecobiidae > Myrmecobius > Myrmecobius fasciatus. The sequence continues at coordinate 12,897 of JAJPUD010012483.1, read as the reverse complement.
CTTAGCCCTCATAGAACTCAGAATCCTCGAATTCAAGTGATAGCTTCAGCTACTCACTGTATGAAACACTTCTACACTGCCCCTATCCCTATCAAATCAAAACCTTATTTATTTTTCCGGGTTTAATTGTATGATAATATATTATTTTTCCTAATATTGATCTTTGCACAAATATTCTCAAAAATCTCTACCAGTTTCCTGAATTGATTAGGATTCTATTTCCATGATATAATAATAGATTAGCACATCACCCTTTTCATCTACACTGTCATTTGTTTAATATTATATCGTTCCAGAGGTATTCTAGCTAAGTGCTCTAATTCTAAATAATAGCTATGAATTAAAAATTTTAGAATTTCTAGCTTAATTATCTTAGTTGCCCTTCCCTTTTGCATTTTTTAGATTATAAAACATAGGTTTCATTGCTAGTTTTCTTTTTATATATTCTCTCCTACTGATTATTGTTTCTTTCTATATAACTTTTAGTCTCTATGATATAAGCTTTTTGAATAGTTTTTCTTTTCCTTTCTGTGTATTTTCAGTTCAAAGTACTCTATCTGGTTTGCAAGACTCTAGGCAAAAATATTATCAATTTTACTAGTTTCTTTTCATCCTATATTTTAAACATGGAATAAAAATATAAATCCCTTTCTCAGGAACAATCTTTTTTAGAAGTGAAGTGTTCCCTTCCCTTTTTCTTATTAACGCCCTAGTAATAATGTTGAAAACATCATCTTTTTGGAGAACTCAGAAATTAGGGTCTTTAAAGTTATTTTTAAAATTTACAATTCTATTTCAATATAATTTTCCTTTGTTATCTTACATATTTAATTTTATATTTGAAAATTGTGATCCCAAGAAGGGATTCATAAGTCTAATCAGACTGCCAAAGCAGATTGTGACACAAGATGCTCACGAATTTAAATCTTCAGAATGTTTGTCATAACTATTTGCTCAAGACATCATAATTTTTAGCAATGTGTTTAGGTTTTTTCTATTAGAATTTGTAACCACACAAATAACCTGAAATATCTAATGACTATCAGGTTCAACAATCCTATGAAGTCCTTCTCTCACATTACACTTATATGCCCTGAAAAAAAAGTGGAATAATGGGGGTTTTTTGTGTATATTTAACAAGTAAATGCCCTACCACAATGGCTTGGCTCTTACATGGCAGCACTTTTGGATACAAGTAATGTTTCTTGAAGCACAAAAAGTTATTTCACTCCAAGGAGACTAAGTTCCCTCCTTGGTTTCTCTGAAATCCTCCATACTGATTTGTTGTTCAATCATTTTAGTAATGCCAACTCTTTGTGATGCTATTTGAAAAGTATTTATTTCTGTATTGTGTATGTGGTAACACTGGTAAATCATTCAGTTGTATAGAATACCTCATTACTTGTCAAAAGTCCCAAACACTTAATGGCTGGATATTAAAAAAAAAGATTTTCTGACTTCAAAGAGGTTACAATATAATAGGAAAGACATGTTGCAAACAAGTATAAAGAAAGTCATATACAGGATAAATAGAAAATGATTAACAGAGGGAAGGCACTAAAATTAAGATGTTTTGGGTTGAAGAAGATTGAGTTTAATCCTATAATTTATTGTTTTACTTAAAATTATATGTATATGTCTGTGAAGATATATTTCTTATAAATATTTCAATGCATTAGCAAAGTTAAGGAAAACAGTATGCAAAAATAATATGAAATATAATGAGAAATAGTAAATCCAACAGCATAGTGATAAAATATCTTTTACTTATAAAGAAGAGATTCCCAAATCATGTCATTTTTTCTTTCCATTAAATTACTCTGATATATTGAGAAGTGCTAAAAATGTCACACAAATTATTTAGATAATAAAGGGCTGATATTTAAAACTAGAAAATACCTTTATCATTTTGCCTAAGTTCTGTGGTATTTTTATTTTATTTTCTTATTTGGCAAATAGCATATGATTCTCTTTGATTTTTTGTCTTTTCCTGTTTTCAATGGTCATGTTCACATGTGCCATCCTAAACTTGGCATCTAACAAAAATGTTTTTGCAATGACTTGAGGCAACTGCCATGGAAGTTGCCAAGCACATTCACATGCCATCCATAGAACAGCTGTGGTTATTACTTCTGTGTTGCTTGTGAACCATAAAGAATGATGTTTTTGAAAGGCCAAATGTAGAAGCTAGATGTTAAAATGGAGCCTGCCATTTAATAGATTAGCAAAGTGATAAAAGTGATATGATATTTGAAAAATGCCACAGAAATTAGGCAAAATGAATCATCAAGGTATTTGTTAGATTTCTAAGCCTCTCATTATCCAAAGCATTTGGGTGACTTTTTTTTTTTAACAAAGTCTCAACACACCATAGTATATTAATGGGAAGATAAAATGAAATTACTTGGAAATCACTTCTTTTCAAAGATACCTTCTAGAGAGGTCTTATGTCACTTTACTAAACTATATGGCAAATAATATTCATGTAATGTAGTAGAATTCTATCATTAATAATTCTTAGTTCTTGAAGGCACTGGGAGAGGAGAGAAATACATAGATAGTCCCTATGAATTCATCTTATAGTACTATTTATTATTGGTCAGTCTACTTTAAATAAAAGAAAGAAAGCATTAGCCAGTTTTTAGACTGTTGCATCCATTTTAAAAATTCTTAAATTTTCTTACAGTGGACATTCTGATTTGCAAATCAATATAGACCTTCTCCCTGGATCAATTGTGCTTATTAGAATTGTATAAAGATAGCAATTGTGTTCTGCCAAGTTCAGTGCCAGGACTTCTTATAATTGTATCCCTGAGACTAGATTCTGAAGATCATAGTTAATAGATTTAACTAATTTGGCTATATACTTGGTGCCTGGTGAATGGGCTGTATTTACTTCAGGCAGAGTAAATATTGGAGTCATCAATGAACCTTTCATTAATTTCACCTATATGATTTACATGTTCTTATAGGATTCCATTCAAAGGTAAAGTTTAAACGCCCTGTCAAAACAAAATGGAAAGCTAATGATCATTTGGTAAAATCATTTTCAGGAGCATGAATTCACCAATAATGAATGGGGAGATGTTGGAGGCAAGTATGTAATGAAATCCACTGCTGTCTTTACCACCATGGGAAAGTCCAAGGCTCATTTAAATGGTGGAGCTAAATGAATCATTATCTCTACTCATGCCCCTTTGTTTGGGATGTGTGATGAACCATATGAAATACAATAATTTCCTGAAGTTGGTCAGTAATATTTTATGTCAATTCCTTGACCTCTCTGACCAACGTTTTCACTGTAGAAGGACTTATAACCATTACTCTTACCCATAAAATGGTCGATAACCCCTATTGCAAGTTTGGAGTTCAATATGGCACTGCCCAAAGCATAATCTCTGCTTCCACTGGTGCTGCTAAAGCTGTAGGCAAGGACTAGCTAAGCTAAATGGGAAGCTGATAGGCAGGACTTTCTATGTTTCTACTACCAATGTATCTTATGTTGATCTTACCTATTGTATGAAGAAATTTGCCAAATAGGGAATTATCAAGAAAATGTTGAAATAAAAAGAACTCTTGAAGTTCATCTGGGATTACACAGAGACTCAAGTTGGTACCAGCAATATCCACCCTTCTGCTTTTGATGCAGACACTTGTATTACCCTCTATAATTATTTTGTTAAACTCATTTCTTTGTATGACAATGTGTCCAGTATAGCCATATAATAGAACTAATAGTTTATATGGCCCGTAATGAGTAAAGCAGAAAGTCATGAATCTTCATCCCTAACAAAAAGAGGAGTTCTGCCACTGAGAAACCCACATCCTTAACCTATTTCCCTATATTCAGAATCCTATGGCTAATTCAAGTATTTGCCCCAAAGTACCACTTTAGAAGAGGGAAGAAGTAAAAGTGGAAGATGCTTTGTTGCATATCATCAACAAAAGTCATCAGTTTTATTGCAAAAAAAAAAAAGAAAGATTTTTCAAGTTTGAAAAAGAAACACTTTTTCAAGATGGGAGGGAAGAAAAGGTAGAGTAGAACAAAAGTCACAAGAGCAAAAAGTTTTAGAATCTTCTCCATCAAAACATTCAATATAATTAACAGAGCTTGAGGTCCTGGTTATAAGGATTGACTGGAATCTTTTAAACATACCTTCTATCCTCCACATTCATTGAACCGTTGTTGAATAAATCCCCTAAATAGGAATTATTTTTGAGACCAAGGTTTTTATATAAATTAAAATGAATTGTTTGATTATAACTCAGATCAGTTATACTATTATTGCGTAAGAATAAAAATTAATAAAAGTAGTTTGAGATTCAACATTTCTGAGTTCTATGAGTTTATTAACAGAGTGTACAAATATATTAATAAACTGGGTTGAAATGGCTACCTCAGTTATATCAACCAGTGCTGACCTGGCCTTTTAAACCTTTTATACTTAGTGTGTTTTCCTTTTGGTTGGCCCGACAGTATATTGTTTGGCTTCTTACTAGCAAAGACATCTCAAATGGTAGATGCTTTAATGAAGAGGTGGGATTAGAGTCCGTCACTCTAACTTTTCAATTCAGAAAATAGGAATAGACTTTAGATAACAGCATTAGGTTTCAGACAATATTAGTAGTCTTCAGAAGTTTCAGTTGAATCAACTAGAACTAAGGTTCAGTAGGTGGTGAGTGAGGTTACAAAGTAACTTGCATTTGAGTTAAATGGGTGGTAGGTGAGGTTACAAAAGTGGACAGTCCCAGAGCAGAGATAAAAATTAAAATAATGGATTGAGGCTCAAATGACCAAATAGAATTAAAATCAGTTTTCAATTTTACAAACTTCTACAAAGCAGTATAGATGATCAATCAGTTCAAAATAAGAGACAATTTAAATTCCTGAAGTAAGGTTTGGATGTGACATCTAAAAACACCCAACAACAGTCTCATAGATGAAAGCACATGATTTCATGGCAGAAGGGCAGAGAAAGCTAGTGCAAAGAGTAGGTCAGTAGAGCTACTTAAAGGGGAAGATAAAGGTATTCATCAGAAAGCACCTTAGTAGGGATGCTCAGCAGAAAAACTAGATACTGTCAGTCAGATGGACTGGGGATTGGCTGGGACTTAACAGAGGAGGCTAGAAATAAGAAAGTCAGGAAGCAAACAGAAATTTGATTTCAAAGTGAGGGGAATGGTTTGCAAGCAAGGAGGCTGATTAGACACTTATGCTGGGAACTTGCCCCTAATGGAAAACTCCAGTGTGGTAAAATCTCAAAATTTATACCAGTGGCTGCACAGGGAGCTGTAGCCCCCAACAATGAGAGGTAACAGCAACAAAGTGACAAGTTTGATTCATAGCTGTGCTTCATTACCAAAAGATGGATACAGCAGGTGCTTGTCTGAGCTCAGAGAGAAGCTGGAGCTGGTCAGATCAATACAATAATTGTATGAAAAAAATTGGTGGAATTTTCCTGTGGTTAAGATCATCTAGAAGGTAAGCACAAAAGATCATTGTTTTTCTAAGCTCAGAGGACAACTTGTTTGCTGAGCCTTAGCTCTAGAAAACAGGGTATGTCATAATATCTTGGGAAGACCAAAATACATTCATCTAAAAGCAGGATGATGATTTCACTGCTTCTTCATGAATTGCCCCTGGACAAATGTTACCTGGCCACATGTTCCTTGTTTATATGCACCTTATTAAGTGCTCCCTACTCATGCATTTTCCTACATGAATTTTCCTTCACATATGTTATCTGGATTTGCATATTCTAAGTATCTCTATACAAATATACATTTATATCTTCTCTAAGTTTCTGTCTTTGATTAGTATATTTTGCTTCAAACTGTTCTTTCTTCTGATTGTTAAGTAAAAGAAAATATCATGGGAGGGTATTGATTTTTTAATTATTTTTTTTTAATTTTAAACTTAAAAAAATTAAAAATTAAATTCTGAATCACAAAATTCCTCAAACCTGGAATAGGAAAGTATCACAAAATTTGTGCAATTATTATCAAACGCAATGGGCTTGTCTTGGTGATTTCTTCTCTATCCGTTCACTGATATGTGCAAATGAGACCGAGTGAGAGTTTAAGAGTTGATCCCATTAGCAATTAAACTGGAGAATTGATAGTGAGCCAGAGATGGAGAAAGAACATTATTAACCATTGAGTTTGCTTTTGACATTTTCTCTTGTTCCTCTTGGACAGTTCAGTGGGGAAAAGAAAAATTTATAAAATTCATCTCTTCTCTGCCCATCCATCACATTTGCATTATCATCTTGAAGTAGAAGTACATAGCAGTATCCAATGGAAGAGGGTCCAGATAGACTGTACCCATTTCTGCAGTCCAGTTGAGTCAGAAAATTAACATTCCAGTGCCTAATGGGATCATTCTCAGTATAGAACAGGTGTTGAAAGTGAGACTCACTGGTTAGTGTTTCATGTCCAGTTCTTTCAAAAGTAAATAATGGAGGGTGAAAGATGACAGAGAAAAAAATGTGATTCACTTAAATTTTCCAAAGAATCCCTCTGAACTCCTTTAAATAATCCCTAAATCAATTCCTGCCACAGTAGAACCCACAAAAGGAACTTTAAAAAGGCTGAAATAGTTTTTCAGCCAAACACAACTCAGAAGATTAGCAGGAAAGGTCTGTCACACATAAGGATGGAGCATAATTCAACACATTCTATGCCAGCACAGATCCAGCTCCAACAAACTAAGAGCAGCCTTAGAATTGGAATCTGCAGTACTAGGCAGGTTCTCCAGGTTACAGACAGTAAGGGAGTACAACAATTAGTCAGAAGGAGACTACATGGGTTTCTTTGTTAGCACTGCAACAGAATTGTGTGGCTTTGCCCATATTCATATCTGGGTTTCGGCCCTATGGCAGAACCATGGTGAGGAAGACACCATGAGCTTCTGACCACAGTAGAAGAAGCATTCTTCTCATAGTTTCAGGACAAAAAAGAGTGCCTTTGGTCACTCAGAGACAGGAGCACAGGCCAGGAGAGTAATACATACACCTCTACTTGGATCATTGCTCCTTGGAAGAACTGAAAACTTATAGGTGCTAAATAGTATCTCTTCACATAGTTGTTCAAAACCCATAAAGTTTTGGGCAGAGCACACTCCATCCTGGAAACAGAGCCCTATTTTAACAAAGTATCAAAAGTCAAGAAAAAACAGAAAAATAAATTCAGATCATGGCAAGTTACTAAAGTGATAAGGAAGAACAAAACACAAAAATAGAAGATGATAAA
>JAJPUD010012482.1:0-49104 GCA_023553655.1 Myrmecobius fasciatus | reverse complement strand
TCTCATGTCTCTCTTGTGCTTTGCCCACATATATCCAATTTGTTGCCAAGCCTTACCATTTCTATCTTCATGACATCTCTCCTACGCCTCCTCATTTGGACTATTTCAAGAACCTTCTGATTGGTATTCTCGCCTTAAGTCCCTCCCCATTGCAGTCTGCCCTCCACATAGTTACCAAAGTTAATTTCCCCAAGTATAGATTTGTATCACTTCCAATTCAAGAAAATCGATTAGCTCCCCTTTTCCTTCAGGATCAAATATATAGAAAATCCTCGGAATTTTAAAAACCTGTCTTGCCTTAGTTTTCTTGCCTTATACTGTCCTGCCTTCTGTGCATTTAAGAACCACACTCCTTGTTATTTTTCATGTGGCACTTTCCCTGACTCCTCCATGCTTTTCCCCTGGTTGTCTCCTATTCCTGGAGTGCTCTCCCTCCTCATTTCTGCTGATTCCTCTGACCTCTTTTCTACCTTCTGCCAGAGTCCTTCCCTCCATCAGAGAGGATTCAAAATGTATAACTATAAATTTCCATTTCAAGGAAGCATACATAATAATAGAAGAGATTATATTCATGAGTGTCCATCTTTTCTTTGTTTCCTTGTAGGTTATTCTTTTGTTCTCTATGGCACATTATTTTATTCTGTTTTTCTTCTTACATCCTCCCCCACCTTCTCCAAGCAGCTACAGTTAAGCACAAATATATCTTTATATATACATAAATAAGTGTATGTATATGTATAATATATGGATTATATATATAGTGTCTATATATGATATATATGTGTAATGATGTATATATTCATACCCACACATGTACATATATCTACATATATATACACATATCCATTCCTACATACATATCCATTCAGACACATATACATATACTCACATGTAAACATGCATCTAAAACTATTACATATAATGTAGACTTCTCTGTTGATTGAATCTTTAAGTCTGATTTTGTCTATCAATGACTACTAGCCCTACTTTTTTTTTCCTAATAAATTCTATTCCTGATCATTGTTGTAGTGTTTCTATAAATCTCTTATTTTCTATCCTTGCTAATATTTCTACTTTATACTTTATTCCTTAACTTTCCTTGCTATTATTTTACCACCCCACAACCATGGATACCTCCCTTATCTCCTCCCCCCCTTTCCTTCCTTCTTCATCCCATTTCCAATTGATCTACACACCTTATCCCACCACAACTCTACACACCCTTCTGTACCCCACCTTACCCTTTATTCCTTTCCTATTAATCTACACACCTTGTCCCACTATCAAATCTGCATACCCTTCTATAACACATCTTATCCTATTTCCTCCCCTCCTATTTCTTTATAGGTTTTGGAGGGTGCTATGTCCTTCATAATATACATAAAATATTGCCTTTTTAACCAATTCTTGGTGTTAGTAGCTTTTCAGAACTATGAGCCCGCCTCCCTCCTCTACTGCCTCTAATGTCTATTCTTCCTCTATCTTTCATTTGTATAACACAATTACTATTTTTACTTTTTCCTAGAAAGTTTTCTTTAAGAGTCAAATCTTACTCAGTTCTATTCCAGTCTTTCTTTTGAGCCACCCAATTACTGATGTCAATCTTAAACATATGGTATATATTTCCATATAAAAAAACATAAAACAATTTGTGTTAAATTCCTTAAAATTAAGCTTTGATATTGACTCTTATGTTAAATTTTCGAAGTTTGGGTTTGGTTAATACGAAGTCCTGAAAAATATTCAAGTTTGTTGAATGTCCATTTTTTTTCATTCAGTACTACAAATAATTTTGCTGAATATGATATTTTGGCTTCAGGCCTGGTTCTTTTGATTGATTCCACGACCTGCAATCTTTTATTGTGGTTGCTGATAAATCCTATGTAATTCTAATTGTAGCTCCACCATATTTGAATTTTTTCTTATTTCTTACAAAATTTCCTCTTTGATCTGGGGTTTTCAAAATTTGGCAATAATATTTCTATGAGTTTTTCCCAACGGGTCTCTTTGAAGTGGTGATTGGTAGATTTTTGTTTCTATTTCTGCTTTCTTTTCCTCTTCATCTTCTATCACTCCAGGACAATTATTTTGGATTATTTTTTTTTAATTAAAGCTTTTCATTTGCAAAACATATGCATAGGTAATTTTTCAACATTGACCCTTGCAAAACTTTCTGTTACAGATTTTTCCCTCCTACTCCCCACCCCCTTCCCTAGATGGCAGGAAGTCTAATACATGTTAATTATGTTAAAATATTTGACAGATCGAACATGTACATATGTATTTATACAGTTATCTTGCTGTACAAGTCAAAAAAAAACCTGAGAAGGAAAACATAATGTAAACTAACATCAATAGAGAGTGTGAAAATGCTACGTTGTGGTCCACACTCATATCCCACAGGCCTCTCCCTGGGTGTTATATGGTTCTCCTCATCACTGAACAATTGGAACTGGTTTGAAACATTTCATTATTGAAGAGAGCCAATGCCATCAGAATTGATCATCATATAGACTTATTGTTTCTGTGTATATTGATCTCCTGGTTCTGCTCATTTCACTCAGCATCAGTTCATGCAAGTCTCTCCAGGCCTCTCTGAAATTGTCCTGCTGGTCGTTTCTTACAGAACAATAACACTCCATAACATTTATATACCATAATTTATTCAGCCACTCTCCAATTGATGACCATCCATTCAGTTTCCAGTTTCTAGCCACAACAAAAAGGGCTGCCACAAACATTCTTGCACATGTGGGTCGCTTTCCCTCCCTTAAAATCTCTTTGGGATATAGGTCCAATAGAAACACTGCTGGGTCAAAGGGTATGCACAGTTTGATAACTCTTTGGGCTTAGTTCCAAATTGCTCTCCAGAATGGTTGGATCCACTCACAGTTCCACCAACAATGCATCAGTAATTTTGGACTGTTTCTTGCATTATTATGTCAAGGTTCATTTTTTAGTCACAGCTTTCAGGTAGTGCAATTATTCTTATATTTTTTCTTCTTGATCTATTCTGTAGATCTCTTGTTTTTCTTTTTTTTTTTATTAAAGTTTTTTATTTGTATAACATATGTATGGGTACTTCCCCAACATTGATCTTTACAAAGCTTTCCATTACAAATTTTACCCCCAGCCCCCTCCCCTCCCCTAGATGGCAGGAAGTCCACTACATGTTAATAATGTTGAAATGCTTGAGAAGTTATGCAAGAAAAATCCTATCTACAAGAAAAAAAAAAGAATCAGAGAAAGGCAACACAATGCAAGCAAACCTCAATAGAGAGCATGAAAATGTTACGTTGTGGTCCATATTTCATTTCCCTCTCTCTGGGTGTATATGGTTTTCTTCAGTGAACAATTGGAACTGGTTTGAGACAATTCTTTGTTGCAGAGAGCCATGTCCATCAGAATTGATCATCATGTAATATTGTTGTTGCTGTGTATGATGATCTCCTGGTTCTGCTCGTTTCACTCAGCATCAGTTCATGCAAGTCCCTCCAGGCCTCTCTGAAATCATCCTGCTGGTCGTTTCTTACAGAGCAATAATATTCCATAACATTCATATGCCATAATTTATTCAGCCACTCTCCAATTGATGGGCATCCCTTCAGTTTCCAGTTTCTCTTATGCACAACTTCCATTTTTTTTTTTTTTTTAGGATACAATAAAATAAAGATTAACATGGGAAGAATTGAGTCAGACTAGGAAACCCTTTCTGGGTATCTTCGATGTGATCCCATATAGGAGGTGAAACAGATTTTGGAAGTGTCTTTGAACTTCCAAAAGTAACTAATTATAGTATAAATGTAGTATAATTGAATTGTCTGATTGGTAACATCTGTTTCAGGCCCTACATATAGCTAAGTGGGAGTAACAGATAGATGTATATACTTGTTAATGTCCATGAGAAAGAGAGAGGATGAAAACCTAAACAGTAACAACTCCTTTGCAATGTGAATGTTGTCAATACAGATGGTGAAGGCAAGGTTTGGAATAATTTTTTTCAAAAACTAAATCTAAGATCTAAAGTAAACATCAGTGTTCAGAGCAAGCATAATTTGGAACCATTCAGGAATTGCATTTTCACAGAAATCAAGGTATTTTTGTGTACTGTATCACTTAGATAATTGTTGAGTTTCATTTGCTGTAATCAGTTTTTTTGTTTGTCTGTTTTTTGTTTTGCTGAGGCAATTGGGGTTAAGTGATTTGCCCAGGGTCACACAGCTAGGAAGTGTTAAGTGTCTAAGACCAGATTTGCACTCAGTTCCTCCTGACTTCAGGACTAGCGCTCTAGACATTGCGCCACCTTGCTGCCCTGCAATCAGTTTTTATGTCAGATGGTAAAAGGAACTGAAGTCCTGGAAGATAGAAATGTAATTTTAAACTATCAGTAAAACTGGGGGGAAGGTGGGAAGGAAGGATACAATAAATTAAACATTAGTTTTATATTTGTCCTTTTCTGTGCACATTTTAAATGATGACTTTTCCTTTCTTTTTCATTTCTATTGATAAGTTTCTCTCTCTCACCCAAATTCTTTAAAAAAAAAAAAATGGGCATTCAAAACAAACAAAAAACAACAATAAAAAAAAAGTTGGGTATTGTTCCATACAGTGTTCCATACAAATGATTTAGCAAAGGATTAATGATGAAGCATACTATCTACCTCCAGAGAAGGAGCTAATACTTGAATACAGACTGGAGCACGTAATTTTTCACTTTTTTTCTTTTTCTTTTTTTTTTATTCAAGTCTTCTTTGTACAAGATGACTAATATGGAAATGTTTTATATAATTGCACATGTATAACCTATAACCTTGTCAGTTAAAGGAGAGAGGAAGGAATAGATAGAATTTGGAACTGAAAACTTTGCATAAAAATCTTAGGAACATTTTTTTAAAAAGAAGTTGTAAATAAGGTACTTGATATTTATAAACCAATTATTGTTTTCATTATTAGCAGAAGTGAAGCAGGGTTACGTCGTGAGTGATTTCCTTGGCATATGTGTTTCCTGTGAGTAGGTGACTTGATTGCATCTCTAGGCCCTCAGATATTAAGAAATATTCATACCTTCTCCAACCAAATCATTTTCTTACTATCATATGTCTGGCTTTTTTTTTTTTTTTTTTTTTTTTTTTTTTTTTAGTACTGTGAAAGACAGTTTAGGATAGACTGTTATTGTTTGCCCTTTGTTCTTGAAGAGGATCCTGATGTCAGAGAGCTGATGCTATGACGTGCAAATGAATTGGATTTACAGGAGGGAGGCTGTGCAAGGTCACCTGCCTCACTTCCCAGAGCCATCTGAGACCGTGGCCAGATAAAGATCAAGGTGACTGGAGGTGGCCCAGAATGCAATGGGAGACCTTGGCGTTTTAAGTTAAAGTCTTCAACAGGCCTCAGTTTGACTGAAGCTGCACCCATTCAGTGACTAAGGCTCAGTCGCCATCGAGGCAAAGAATCTCCTCTTTCATCTGAAAGTCCAAAGAGAAAGAAAGAGAACAAGTCCTCTTGATGTGGGTTCAAGTCCCCCCTAATATGTACTGGCTGTGTGACCCCAAGAAAGTCGATTCATGTGTTACTGTCCCAGACAACTCCAAGCCTGTATAGTTCAGAGTGTTATATCATTCCACATTAGCCAAGAGTTTCTCTAGTGGGGATATGCAATACTATATACATCACTATATCTATACAATCACTACTATCATAAGCAGCTGCATTACTCTGAGACACCACCAGATGGCAGTTCTCGACAGGCTGCCTCCAAAATCTAAGGATGATCTTTTGGAAAATGAAAATGAAAGAAAAACAATAATATACTAAAAATGTTTTAAAATTTAATCATTACAAATAACAAAGGCCTAAGAAATTGAGTCATAACTATAGAGCTTGTTTTTCAGACTTTCTATTATCTCCAAACAGCAACCTAATTGTTTCTTCCACCTCCTTGCCTTGCCCTAAAGTACATCCATTTAAAAACTTAATGGAGAGGCTCAACTGTTTCTGTTGACTGAATGACAACAAAGATAACATGCATGGTTGTCCCTGTGCACTATAGTTCAATGTGATCAGTGCTACATTTTCTATGTGGATCAGATATCGAGAGGAGTTGAGATGAAACAGTTTGCACAATTAACTGTTGAGTTTCTATAGAGTTTTACCTTCCTGACTTAAAATTCCATTTATGTTTGTAGTTGTATATGAAGTATCTAATGGTACTTTTCTTTCAGTGAGACCATCTTGATGCCAAATGCCAGCGAAGTAAATTTGGCTTTCACAAGCTTTTAAAAAAAATTTTTTTAACTCCATACCTGTGATAAAATGTAAGAATTATCCCTGTTTTGTTAATGAGGGAAGTAAGGCAACTAGAAATTAAAAGGATTTGACAAGCAAAAGTGTTGGGGATTTTTAACTATTAAATTTAAGCCTAAAAAAGTTTTTACTCTTGTTTAATTTCATTGATAAAAAAAAGTCTTGGTTTATGGTAGAAGTTTTGTATGTTTCAGATATGCATCTAGAAACAGAAGTCTTTGAATTCTATGAGGAAACCAAGGTTAAATTTTCTGACCTGTCAGAGGAGCTTTTATGGGAATACATTCATAGTGGAGAACCAATGTAAGTGTTTTATAAAAGCCAACGTACCTCATCCCATTCAGAATCAATACAGTTCCATTAATTTAACTTTATTTTTATTTTTAAACTTTTTATTTTCAGTTCCAAATTCTTTCCCACCCATCTACCCCTCCCCTACTATTGAAAAGGCAAGAAATATGATAGCAGGTAATGTAAGTTTAAGGCTGGACTTCAGACTGGATGATTTGACTTCAAATATGGTCTTCTATCCACAATGCCATGTTATTTCTTTATAGAGATCTTAACTGCATGTTTGTTGAAACTTGTCAAATTAAAATTAATTAAAAATTAAAAGAAAAAAAATGGTGTTAGTCATTACAATACAACTGATGTAGGATCTTTATCTGTTGTCATCTTGTTCAGATTTTAACCAAAATACTATTATTAGACTTTTTTTTAGATTTTTGAAGTCACTTGCCATGGTAAATTGAACAAGAAGCTTTTAGGCAATGAATATTTTTGATATCACAATGAAAATTAGCAAAGAAAATGAGAGCAATTCAAAATTCAAAAATTCAAGAAATTCAAAATAGCAAAAAGAGGATTCAGAGACCTAATTCTGACTTTGGCAGTAAGATAGCTTTGATTCTAACAGAGAAACTTTATTTAAAAATATAATTATACATGGACTAAACTCAGAAATGTAATTGCCTCCATTCTTCATTTTATTACCTATGTAAAAACACAGAGTATTTATTTATAGAGTAATTCTTCATTGAAGAATATTGATTTAAAAAGGTTAAGCCATTATCACATTATAATAATTTTCAAAGATGCCTCCATCTCACAGCCAGAAAATTTCTATACCAGAACTAAATTAATATCAGTCAGGCCTGTATTACCTTTGGAATTAATGTCAATGTTGGCTAAATCTTCCACTCTTTAATATTTGTATTTTTTTATATTGTACTTATTTGTACATTTATTTGTAAATTGAAATATTTATACAAATATGTGCATATTTGCATATATGAAATCATCCCATTAATGGAAATAACTCATATTCCTCAACTGGTTGGCTTGAAACTAAATTCTAGAACTGGTTTTAGTTTCTTAGTCTATAGGGTTATAATTTCTCTCTTAATCTCCTGCTTTTGCTCTTTTTCTTCTCTTTCTCTTAGGGACAAAGCTGGTGGCTATGGCATACAGGCCCTTGGAGGCATGTTAGTTGAGTATGTTCATGGAGACTTTTTGAATGTGGTAGGGTTCCCACTGAACCACTTTTGCAAAAAGTTGGTAGAATTGTATTATCCACCACCTAAAGATGCCACACATCATGTAAAACATGACTCCATCCCTTCAGTAGAAACCTTTGAAGGTCTAAGTGATGAAGAATATGTCAGTTCAAATTCTGCTCTGCAAAATGTGACCTGCAAGCTAGAAGGTGACAGTACATTGTCTTCTGAAGCTACTGAAAGTGTAGGAAAGAAGGAAATTGGCCAAGATGTAATGGGAAAGACTGTGGTGAAATATAGCAAGAACATGAAAAATCTGACTAAATTTCCATCTCCTCTTGTAGAACTTTTGGATGGCTTTAAAGCTTCAAAGGTATGTAGTGTCATGATTTTTTTCCCCCCTTCTAATTAATGACCTTGCCAAAGTGGAAAGAGAAAATTCCCTTGTCAGTAGGTGAAAAGCCATTTTCAACTCAAGTGGTTTATAAAGAAAGTATTATTTGAGGAAAGCATCTCAAAGCCTCAAAACACTGTGTTCAGGGTATGGTTAAAGATCCTTAGAAGTGCAACTTTGTCACCCTAAGGTAATTTGTAAATTATGTGGTAGTGAAAGATGTCAATTTACACATAAGTATAAATGTCCTTTTCGCAAGGTTGCATTCTCACAGACAAGTTAGCTTTATTATTTTTGAACAGGCTAATGCTTTTCAGGTGAAGGGTGGGGACTCAAAAATAAGCATGCAAATCTAATTTAGACTAATTTGAAATTACCTAAACCTCTGGCTTTCAGAATAGAAATCCAAAGCTGTTCCCATACAGATAAGTTTGCCCACCATGTACCTCACCTTTTTTTCTCAGCCCATTGCCTCAGATTTCCTCTCAAGATTTCTTAAAGGAAAAGAAGACACTCTTAGTCAGATTACCAAAGCAGGTACTATGCATTTGCCAATCTCTTCCCCTTAATTAAGCTCTTCAAAAAAAAAAAAAAAAAAGTGGCACATACTGAGTTGAGGGAAAGAGCCAACACTCTCCCAAAGTCTCCCTTGCTGATTCTCAATAAAGAAAAGTTCAAACTAGGACTTTTAAAATGGAAATTTTTTAATCTTTCAAAAAGTTCAGAAAAAAGAAAACAACAATTTGATAACACCATAGACAAAAGAGAAAGCAAGACCTAGCTGTAAGGTGATCCAAGCAAATTTGCAAGGTGTGCCCTGATAAGTGAGCTATAATGTAGATTAATTAACTATACCCAAAATGATATAACAAGATAAATTTGTAATGGCTATTTGTTTCCTTGATTTGTTTGCTCTCAAACCCTTTTTCTTATTATTATTATGTGAACTGAATTGACCTTAAAACTAAAAGCTTATGCCTCAGTTGGTTGAATACCAACGAGCTATACCCACAGAAACTCATTGTGGGAGGAAGGGAATGTGCACAAAAGGAGAAAAAGCAGTAGACTCTCCAGATAACACAACTTGGTGGCAGGTAAGTGGTGAGTAAGAAAGCATGGTATTAGCTGGTTATTTGGGGACAGGTTGGGGTGCTGGGGAGAAATGTGGCTCATCCTAGACAGACTATATCATTAAATGGGAATTCTATCAGCTAGGAAGGTTAAGGCAGATAGTTATGTAACAAAATTGTGGATATGTTGATGTAGAGATAATTGAGGTTAACCAAGTTGCCTGAAGGGATGCTTGGGTCAGAGTAGATATCGTGTGCTGCCTGAAATCTTGTTGCACAGAATTTGTTCCCCAGCTATGGTGCTATTGCTAGGTAAGAAGATAAAATCAAAAAGTTCTATTTTGGAACACCCTCTTAGAGCTTCTCTTTGGATCCCTTAGCATCCCTTAAAGTGGGAGTTCCTAACCTTTTTTTTTTTTTTTAGCAGTCTAAGCCTATAGACTCCTCAGAATGTTTTTAAATATACAATATAAAATACATAGGATTATGAAGAAAATCAATTATATTGAAACATAATTATCAAAAAAACATAATTATCAAAATAATTTAAAAGCAAATTAATGAATTCTCACTTAAGAAATTTTACTATAAAGCATTACATTGGTTAACCCCAAATATTCTCCATTTCATAATGTTAAATGAGCAAATATCTTCACTTTAGCACTGGTTCAAACAGTTCTGTCTTCTTAATATCCACAATTCTATTATGTAATTACATCCACCTTACCCTTTTCTCCTAGCTGATAGAATTCTGATTTAGTAAAAAGGCCATCTAGGAAGACTTCCTATATTCATCTCTCTCCTCAGTATACAATTCCATCCCCAAATAACCAGTTAATATCATGCTTTCTTACTTCTCACCCATCAGCTACCATGTTCACAAATGAAATCTAAGCCAAGTAATGAAATAAACTCTATAGAAAAGCTAGACTGGTTTTTTAGGAAGTCACAGATATGACCAACAAGATAATCTCAGAGAGGCCTGGTGAGACCTACACGAACTGATGCTAAGTGAAATGAGCAGAACCAGAGATCATTATACACAGCAACAAGTCTATATTGTAATGCTCAGGGAGAAACTGAGGCAGTATCACACATGGAAATTAGGTAATGCTTTTATTGATGTTAATTGAGAGTTTTGAATCCATAGCTATGGATCAGGACTGGTGGGATTTGTGTCTCAAAGCACACAGTCCAGTCCAGAGACTAACACAGCCACAGCTATGTTAGCCGACTGAATACAAAGTACTCAGTAGCCATGTTAGCTGACTGAATACAAAGTACACAGCAGCTCCATCAAGGAACTTCAAACATTATATAGGGTCCAATAGCTCAGGGAGACAAAGAACAGCTGAGAGATATCAGGGGTTCAAAAGAAACTATTAATTCAATTCTGACAGGGAGTGAGGGGAAGAAGAGTACTAAAGTTATAAATTCAGGTAGGGAGTGAAAGCTGCTGGAGAAACTGAGACAGTAAGTCTGGGTCATACAGATAAGGGGATGTCGAGGCTGGCCATTTGGAAGTTTTATGATTCCATTGGAATGTGAGTCCAATTATTTCTGAAGGTCAGGAAGTGGGGGTTGCTATTCTGGGACAGAGCCATTAAGGGAAGTTTTGTACATGGGAACTATAGCATTAAGGGAAATGGCAATTTAGGGAAACTGATATTGGGAACTGTGCCTCGGACAGAGCAATTGAGGGAAACTGATACATGTGGCACAACAATATGGTGATCTATTCTGATGGACATGGTTCTCTTAAACAATGAGGTGATTCAAACCATTTCCTGTTGTTCAGCGATGAAGATAGTCATATACATCCAGAGAGAGGTCTGTGGAATCTGAGTGTGGATCACAACACAGCATTTTAATGCTTTCTATGAATGTTTGCTTGCATTTTGTTTTCCTTCTTAGGCTGGTTTTTTTTTTTCTCTTTCTGGATCCGATTTTTCTTGTGCAGCAAGATAACTGTATACATATGTATACATGTGTTGGATTTATCATATATTTTAACATATTTAACATGCATTAGACTACCTGCCATCTAGGGGAAGGAGTGGGGAGGAGGGGAAAAATTTGGAACCTAAAAAAAAATTTTGCAAAGGTCAATGTAGAAAAATTACTCATATGTTTTGAAAATAAAAAGCTTTAATAAACAAAAAAAAAGGAAGTCACAAATTACTACATTACACACATTATTTACTAAAGATGCAAATTCTTTCAAATCTTAGTCAAGTAGTCTGCCAGTGTTCAGAGTAATATTTTAGCCTCTTACTCCTTTTTCTTTTTTTCATAGAACTCCTTTGCTTCAAACCAATTCTATTTAGTGGTTGGTTATTACTAAAACTCTCATAGCAGTCTTAACCAAAAGGGAAGACTTGTACTTAAAAATAGATGGAGGATGTCATTTATAGAATTTAATTCAATAAAGCCCTTTTATAACATTCCAGGGCACAATTAAATGATAATCTTTTTAAAGACCAGCTCTTATGTCTTTTTAATGTACAGGCAGTGTTTGTGGCCTGTAAGCTCAAAGTATTTGATCTGCTGAAAGGCAAAGCCATTTTGAAGACCAAAGATGTTGCTGACCACATAAATGCATCTGTATGTGGGACTGAGAGATTGCTTGATTCCTGCACAGCACTTGAATTATTAAAGAAAACCAAGCAAGGTAACTTTAGCTAATAGAATGTGGTCCTGGAATTCTATGCAGGCAGAAATCTATAAAAGTTTACTTCACAATCTGGAAAGGAAATTGAAAGGTCAAAGACTTTATCTACATATAATTTTCCATGATATTTTTCCTTAAAAGGCATGGATCACAATATGTGTGGAAACAAAAGTTTTAAAAAGAACACTTGGGCATTTGAAGGGAGTCTAAAAATTGCTTTGGACATATTAAGCTAATAGGTCAGATAGGAAAAAGTATCTGAAAGACCATTTGCAACAATTGGAGGAACTAGGCAAATATCACCTACAAGATTTTCAGATAACAGTTGTTAAGAGAAGGGAAAAAATTTGGTTCATAACTTGTCTGCATTGAATTCATGGTGCATGACCCTAAATATTGGTAATAATCAGTGTTAATAATCTTTTGTTTTAATGTCTCAAATAATACTAATAAAGATCTCTTGAAAAGTTTGCTTCAGCTATTAAGTTCAAGAATGACAAAATCAGCCACATTATTTTTCAGGTTACAGTAATACAGAATTGGCTGATGAGTACTTGGTGTCTGATAGTGAAAATTCTCTGCATGGCTACATCATGCATGCCAATGATCATATTTGGCCACTGTTCACACACCTGGAGTCTGCTGTCAGAGAGGGAACAAATCAGAATCATCGAGCTTTTGAGAAGAAAGCTCAGGACTTATTTCAGGTAATATATTTTAAGAGTGACCAATTTCAAGTTTTATATACTTTTTACTATGAGTCTTTGGTGATTGAAAAAGACCTAGGGTCATGGAATTTTAACCAATGACCTATTCCTTAAGATAGCTGTGGAGTTTCTCCCAGGATTGAAAAAAGCATTAATTTAATTAAGCATATTTATTAAGCACCTAATAAGTATAAGGCCACTTGTGCCAGTTGCTAAGAACAAAACTGAGAAAGAGTGTGCACTCAAGGATGGAGATAAAACATGAATCAGTAATTTAGATGTTCTCATACCCATAATCTTGAGAGGATGATAATGAGAAAAAATGATCACCCCTATGTAGGTGCGATGTAGCCTAAAATTCTAAATTTTTCATTGTATATTTAAGGCAACCAGCATTTCTCAAGAAGTTTCTTTGTGCCATGCATTGTACTGAGCTCTGGGAATACAAAGGAAGTTGTAAAAAGCAAACCCCTGGCCTTGAGGAGCTCACCTTCTAATGGGGGAGAAAATATGTTAACAACTATGTACCTTTTAATCTCTATGAAGGCCAAGCAAAGCACTGATCACTGAAATACATCAATTACTACAAACCTTCATTTTGATAAATAGTTTTGAAACTAACACCCTCAAAAAACCTTTTCTACTCTCTGAAAACAAGTAACAGAATGGTTTGCTGTGAGTTTTAATCTGATTTTTCTTTTTCATTCATGCATTGTAGGAAAGGTTCTAATGAGAGGCAAGATGAATGGGGGGGGGACTAGAAATAGATGTTTTATGGAACATCATTGATTATTTTAAAAAGAAAAAAAGATTCATAGTGGGGCAGCTGGGTGGCACATCTCCCCTGGATTCAGGAGGATCTTAGTTTAAATTTGGCCTAGATACTTATTAGCTGTGTGATCCTGAAGTCGGGGTGGGGAGGGATTCAGAAGCTAAGTAGTGTTATTCCTATCCTCCTACATATCTAGAGGAAAAGCTTCTATGATAACATAAATTCCTCTGTTTGACATTTACAATCTGGCTCCAGCCTATCTTTACAGACTGATTTCATATTATTCCTAATCAGAATCATACATTGCAGTGAAATTTCCCTGTATAACATATTATACTTTTTGAACAACACCCCATTTCCTACTTCTGGGACTTTGTACAGGCTATCCCTCAAGCTTGGAATGCATTTCTTTCAACTCTGCTTATTAGAATCCCTAGGTCTCTTCCAGACTTGGCTCAAATGTCACTTCCTAAAAGGTTTTCCTGATTATCCCATTAATTCATATAGCACCGTCCCACCCCAAAAAATTATTTTGTATTTGTTTTCTATTTATTTGTGTCCATATGTACTTGTACATTTGTCCCTTTGAGAGCAGAGATTATTTGGATTTTATCTTTACATCTCCAATGAATACATTGCTGGTAATGTTAATTGAAGCCTGCCTCTATCTTTAATAAAATCTGATCCATTGTGGGGTTTTTTTGTTGGTTTTTGTTTGTTTTTGCTGAGGCAGTTGGGGTTGTGACTTTCCCAGGGTCATACAGCCAGGAATTAACTATCTGGGGTCAAATTTGAACTCAAGTCCTCTGGACTTCAAGGCTGGTGTTCTATCCACTACACCAACTAGCTGCCCCTTGATTGATTTTCAAATATTTACTCAGTCCCTATATGCTAAGATGATTGGCCAGAAGATTGCCATTTTCTCATTAATGTTGTGACAGCCTGAGAACTGTTACGATTTTGTACTTTGCCCCTGGACTCTGGAAGTAGATGTCACTAATGAATAATTGAATCATAGCCAAGTTAAATCATAGTGCTTTACCTTGAGTCTACAGCTTAACCTGTAGACTTTGGAATACAGAAATAATATTATTTCTGAAGCTCAATGTCCCATAGGCTTAGCTTGTAAATTGGACAGCGGAAGAGCTAACTCCTTATTTTGGCCCCACCTTCTTCCTCCTCCAAAAGGCCACTGCCTACTTGTATCTAATTTGAAAAGCCAAAGTCCCATTATTGAACTTTATACACCTGGAAGAATCCCTTCTGATTTATTCTCTCCCTTAGGCCTTAACAATATATAGATAGAGCCAAGAGGGGGAGTTAGGCAAGCAGTTTAAGAAATTAGTAATGTGCAAAAGTGAATCACTAATATGTAGGCAGCTGAGAGAAGGGGGGAGGGAAGAAGATATTATTAGTGATTGCCTTCTTGTTTCTCTGGAAGAACAGGATTGTAGAATTAGAGCCTTAAGGGGCTTCAAAGTTCAAATGGTGGTAGCCCCATTATTTTTAGGTGAAAAAACTAAAAGCTGTCTTCCACATGTGCCAGTGGTCAAAAAGGGAACCACTTAAGAGTGAATGAATGTGTATAAATTTTGCAATCCCAGCCATTATTGAAGCTTAGGCAGGTGGATCATTTAAGCTTGAGATTTCTGAATTGCAATAGAGCTAAAGCCAATCAAGATGTTGGGCAACAATATGGTGAATTCTCAGGAGTGGAAGAGCCTGAGGGGTGAACTGACTCAAATTAAGAAAACAGAGCAATTTAAATTTTTTTGCTGATCAGTATTGGAATAAGGCTTCTGCACTTCCAATGAGATACAGAGGCCCAAGTATAGAAAAGAAAACCAAAAAAGTTAAATGATTTGCCAAAAGTTCCCACATGTACTAAATGAGCTAAGATTTGAGTTCAAGTGATTTGAGCACAAATCAATCTTTACCTTTTACCAAGTACCCAAATTAGCAGTGCACTATGACAACCTTCTAATACCTTATACAAAGTTTAAAATATAAATGACAAATCTTGTTTTTTTCTTTTGAAGATCATTAGGGAATGTCGGACAGCTGGATGGCACAACAGAAGGAGTACCAGGTCTGGAGTCAGACTCACTTTCCTGAGTCCAAATCTGGCCTCAAGCATTTACTAGGTGTATGACCCTGAGCAGTCACCTAACCCAGCTTACCTTAGTTTCTTCATCTGTAAAATGAGCTGCAGAAAAGAATGCCAAAGCACTCCATCACCTTTGTCAAGAAAACCCCAAATGAGATCATGGCGAGTCAGACATAGCCTCTAACTTCTTTTTTTCTGATTCTAGGGCTGGTTTTACACTCATTCATTCACTCTCACATGATTCCCTTTTTAACCAAAATCACAATTTCAGAGGTGGCTGGCTTAGTTCCAAGTGTAGTCTGTACCTGTGGAACTGATAAGATTCCCGGTTCATGCAGGATTTAAACCTGGACCTTGACCTTCGTATGGAAGAAATGTTGAATGAGATGCAAATGTGTGATCCCTCCTCTGAATAGTATCTTTTCTCAAGACATGGTGTTATTTTCAGGACTCCTATTATCACAGCATGGAGACAAAGCTACGTTTTATGAATGCCATGCATAGTATTATCAAGCTGACTGCAAGGGATGTGGCAACAGCTTTTGACCTGTCAAAATTTCGCTCTGCTTGTGATTTGGGAGGTAAGGTAATGTTTTACTATGACTTTTACAAAGAAACTAATGAATTTGTTTTACATATGCCCATCCCATTCCATAATTGCATTGAGTCTGTGGCAACTGGGAGGGGCTATTAATAAGTAATATCTCTGATAGTATTTGCAACATTCTTTACCCATAAGCTTGCAGCTCTACCAGAAGGAAAGAAATGCATTTCATTGGCTGTTCTGTTAGATCAGAATTGCCCATTACATTTGATCAGTCTTTCCAAAGGTAGCATAGTAGAACAGAAATTGTATGGATTCAGAAGTAGAGGACATGGATTTAAGTTGAGGCTCTAGTGCTGTCTATGTGACCTTGAAAGAAAATCATTTTGTTTGCTTGCATTGTGTTTCTTTTCTCAGATTTTTTTCTTGTAGATACAATTTTTCTTGCACAGCAAGATAAGTGTGGAAATATGTATACATATATTCGACTTATCAAGTATTTTAATATAATTAACATGTAGTGGACTTGCTGCTATCTAGGGGAGGAGAGGGGACTAGGCGGGAAAAATTTGTAACAGAAAGCTTTGTAAGGGTCATTATTGAAGAATTACCCATACATATGTTTTGCAAATAAAAAGTTTTAATTTAAAAAAAGAAAAAGAAAGAAAATCACTTAATCTCTTTGGCCCCAGTATTCTCTCAAAATGTAGCTGAAAATGAAGGAGCAGAATCAGAGACCTCTGAGGAAGGCCCACTGTAGTTCCAAATCTCTGATCCTAAATTGCCTTTCAATGCTGTTTTGATTTATATTGGGACAGCTAGGTAGTTCAGTGGATAAAACACCTGCCTTTCAGTCAATCTGGCTTCAGACACTTAATAGCTGGACTTCAATTGTTTCCAAAATAACCACAAAAATGAACCCCAAGGATTTACATTTTTGTTAGTGTTTATGCTGTGTTTTAAGCTTCTTCTAGTTCTTCATATTCATTTTTTTCATGGCAACACTATTCCATTCTATACATAGGCCAGTTTTTTCCCAGCACTTTCTTGGTTTACTCTTTCCATTCTACTACCATAAAGAGGGATCCTATAAATGTTTTATCATGTGATGTCTTACTTTCTGTTTTTAACCTCTCTGGGGTTCATGCCTAGTAGGTATCACTAGGTTATAGTAAGAATAGTTTATTAGCTTTGCTTGCAACATTGAAAATTGTTTTCCAAAATAATTGAATTTATAGTTCTACCTGTGCGTGAGTGTGCCTGTCCTCTCATAGCTATTCCAATGCACATTTCTCTTTTCTATCATTTTAACCATTTTGACTATGAGGTAAAACCTTAGAATTGTTTTAATTTGTATTTTTCTTATTAATTTGGAACATGTGACTGATGATTTGCAGTTCTTCAATTGAGCATAGAGAAACAATCATTTATAATTGTGTATATATGATACATAATATTTCTTGCTTCAATATTCAGTAATGATACTGTTCTCTTGGGGCTCTTACACTTGTATCAGACTCAAATTTTTCTAATAAGAAAAGTTTAATTCAGTTTTTTTGTTGTGTGCTTTACCCATTCTACTTTGGGTATCAGTTTTCAAAGGAAGACATATAAGTTCTCAACAACTAGAAGAAAAAAATGCTCCAAAACACTATTAATTAAAGATGCAAATTAAAACAATTCTGAGTTTCTACCTTATACTCTTTAGATTGGCCAAGATGACAAAAAGAGAAAATGACAGTTATAGGAGGGGCTGAGGGAAAATAGGCATGTTCATATACTGTCAGGGAAGCTATGAATTGATATGGTCATTCTAGAAAGCAAATTAGAACTTTGCCTCCAAAAATCAATAAAGTATGCATGCCCTTTGATCCAAAGATCACTACTAAATCTACACCTCCAAAGATATCAAAGAGGAAAAGGACCCATATGTGTAAAATTATTTGCTTCAAAGGTAAAGTAGCTGACAATATATTAGATATGGAGGGTGACAGAGTAAGGAATGAAGAAAGGTCATTTAGCCTGGTTGACTGGGAAGATTGTGATGGTCTTGATAGTAATAAGGAAGTTTGGAAGATAGAAGAATTTGGAGGGGAAAATGAGTTCAATTTTGGACATCCTGACTTTGAAAAGTCTAAAACACAGTTAGAAATTAGAGTTTAGAAATTAGGAGAAAAGTTAGGGCTGCACAGGTAGAGCTGAGAAGAATAGAAATGATAATTGAAACCATGGGAGCTGATGAGATCAGCAAGTGAAATAGTAGAGTGAGAAAAGAAGGCCCAAGACAAAGCCATAGTTAGGAGGTGCGATCTGGATGATGGCCACCAAAGGAGACAAAAGGAGCAAATAGAGGACAATAAGGATAGAGTCACATAAACTGAAAGGGAAAAAAGAATCAAGGAGAAGAGGGTGATTGACAGTGTCAAAGGTGACAGCAGATGTCTCATTGCCAGGACATATAAAGAACTGATTAAAATCTATAAGAACAAGAGCTATTCCACCGTATAGAGTCTGCCTCTTTTGTAATCTAATATTATCTAATTTTATGCATTTAAAGAAATTTAATCTGAGAAAGACCTCACCAGATTGCCCATGACTCAAAAAAATATTGAGAACCACTGTGTTAAATGATCTCCACTGGCCCTTCTAGCTCTTAATGCTGTACTTCTGTTATCATTAAAGGTATAAAATGGGCAGGAACTAAAGCTTTGAGACACTTTCATACTATTTTGTCTGTTTTATCTATTTGTAGATAATCATCCATTTCATTTAAATCCTGTTTTGTTTGCATGTAGTAGTTTATGATAATTCTCTCCCTATTTCTCTAATCATTGTGAATTTTATCTAGTTCTTTTTCTCTTTTCTCTATCTCTCTGTCTCTATCTCTTTCTCTTTTTCTCCCTTTCCCTCTCCCTTGCTAACAGTATATAGATTTTTTAGTCTTTTTAAGAAAATCAGTTTCCTTTAGTTTACTGGTTTGATATTCTTTTCATTTTAAAGTTTGCATAATTTCCCCTTGATTTTCAAATTTTCTTAGTGATTTTGTTGATGTTTCTACATTTCATTAAATATGTGTACGTTTAATTCATTAGTCCTTGTTTTCAAAATTATATGTGTTCAAAATTATATAATGGAAAGAACATAGGAGCTAAAGGATTTTGGACTGAAAGCTGGCCCTGTCACTTCCTACCTTTGTCATCATATGCAAGTTATTTCAGTACTATGAGTCTGTTTCCTCATCTATACAATAAATGGGTTGGATTAGATGACTTCTACAGTCCTTTCCAGCTCAAAAATCTTTAGTATTATGTTGAATTGGAATCTGAGAGCTATTTCAGCTGTATCTTATAATTTCAGTATGTTAGAAAAACTTTAAGAAAGCATCTTCCCTCTCTTATATGAATAGTTTTTGTAACAAAGTTATTAATTTCTCTTTGTTTGATTCTGGATCAAGATTTTTTTTTCCTTTGATAAATTCAGCCTGATTTGATTTTTCTCTCTGGGAATAAGATGTCATTTTCTTGTGGGTTTTTTTTTTTCCAGTGACCTAGTTCCTTTCTAAGTTTAAGTGCATTAGATTTATGCAAAATCTTTCAATTTAATATAATCAAAATTATTCACGTCAACTTCTTTCATACTTTCTGTCCTTTATTTGATCTCCTATTCTACCATTCAGCAATCTAAAAGACAGTTTATTTTTGTTCCTCTAATTTGCTTGTGATTTCACCTTTTATGTCTAAGTCGAGTATCCATTTGGGCTTTATCTTGGTATGCAGTGTGAAATAAAAATGGTGATCCAAACCTAGTTTCTGTATATCTTTTTCTAAGAAAATTCCTTTCTCATCTTTACTCTTTTCCCCTTCTAATATATTGACTGGTTTATTTGTGGACCTTTGTACTTACAATTTTCTTTTTTTATTCTCTGTATTCCTCATACAAAATGGAATGCATGAGAAACAAAAGAATTACTCCCACTTTGAACACCCTACCTGTTAGCACAGTTATAGATCTCTTTCTTTTTTTTGCTTCTCAATTTCATTATTTTTTAAGGATCTTTCTCTGCAGATCCACATTCTCAGAATGGAGGAAGCAATAGAGTATGGCAGAAAGAATTGTTTCCTGTCCAGACTCAGGGACCCCTGTCAAACTCCAAGCCCTTTTACTCACCATCTGTTCATTCTCAGGACAATTTCTCATCGCTGTGAATTTATGCTTCCAACCTCCCTCAGCATCAGGTACTCCCAGGAATTAGAATTATCATAGGTCTGCTGATATGCTACTATGCTGGTATAGATATCAGTTTTGAAAAACTAGGAAGGATACCTACTGAAGTGCACACTATTCCTGATTGTAAACCATTTCAAGGCCTCTGTTTTATCCTTGCATGTTGGCTATAAAAAAACTCTCAAAATCCCCCCTACTCCCGAGGCAGGTTGAAAAAAGAAGAAAATGGGGGGAGCTAGGTGATGCAATAGAGAGAACATCAGCCCTGAAGTCAGGAGGGCCTGAGTTCAAATCCGGTCTCAGATACTTAACACTTCCTAGCTGTGTGACTCTAGGCAAGGCACTTAAGTCACTTAACCCCAATTGCCTCAGGAAAAAGAAAAAGAAGAAGAAAATCAAGGAAAACAACAACAAAAACAAACTCAGCTTTCCTTACGACCTAGACCCCTGTTTTCTTTTTGCTGTAAATATCTTTTATACTGAGAGCCATCTCCAGTCATCCATTCAGATGGCTCTGAAGGAGAAAGTTAAGTTGGTGACTTGGTGACTTTGCACAGCCCTCCCTCACTTAAATCCAATTCACTTTGTATGTTATGGCATCACCTTCCTGAAGTCTTAGTTGTTTTTGAGAACCAAAAACAAACAATCTCATACTATGAGGGAGTTAACCTATGTTCTGCTCACTTGTTTTCTTCTGAAAGAATCTCTTAAAGGCTTTATCTTTTTTTCATTGATAATTAAGGTTAATTTGGCAGGATGTGTTACTTTGGGATACAAATTCAATCTGCTTTGCTTTCAGGATAATTTGTTCCATTTCTTTCATTAATTTCTTCTAACCAAGAAGTCCTTCTTGATATTTGAATGTCTCTTTGCAGGCTACCTGCAGTATTTGTTGTTGACGCTGAATTTCTTTAGTTTTGTCAAAAATTCTAGAAAACATTTTGGAACTATACTGATAGGAACACTAAACCATGTAAGTTATTTATCTCATAGATACCACTAGTAGATATGTGGCATTATACACAAAAATATTTATGATATCTTTTTTTGTAGTAGCAAAAAATTAGATGAAAACTGGGTCCAATCCATTGGGAAATGGCTAAATAAATTATGGCTTTTAAATACATTGGGGTATTGTTGCAGAATATAATGGAATATTAGTAACACTGTTAGAGTTGCTTGAGTACTAAGAAGTTGTTACTTCATCCTATGGTCATATACCTTGTATTATCAGAGCCAGAGCTAAAATTTCCAAGACCAGCCTCTCTCCTCTGCCAAGCAACCTCTCATTCACAACCCAAGAAAAACAACTTAATGTTTTTAATACCTCTCAAATCCTGCTGAATCTTAGAAAGAAGGGGAAAATTAGTAGCAAAATGAGTGAATATTATCTAACAGAGCTTACTACATTCAAGAAAAAGGCAAACATAAGTTGCTTTTGTTTTTGAGATTCATTGTGATATAGGGGAGACAGCAATGACTCTGAAGCCCTTTTGCCCTGAGTACTTTTGTTGTTGGTTGTAAAAGTCCCCTAGCCTAGGAATGTTTAAGTGTTCTTGTCTGTCATTAATTGTAAAATGTAGCATTTCTTCCCTTAGATTTTAGGGAAGATATATTAGTGATCCTGAAGCCCTCAGACTTTATTCTAACAGTTTGTCTGAATATGATTTCAAAGTGTACTCCCCTTAGAATAGTCCTACAAACATTACTGACTGTCAGATAGATAATCTGTTGGTCAGTAATGACCACGTTCCTTAGAGATCACCCCTCAAACCTACCTGAAGGCCCTAAAATTAGCCAATAAGTAACATGAAGCTCTGATCTAATTTTGTATAAATCTATTCCCTTCTCTCAGATCCCTTGCTAATTTCTTTTGGAACTTAGCTCACTTGTAATGGCATTACAATTACAAATAAACTTTGCCCCTTGACTAAGAAATGGATTCAAGCCTGCAAATCTTTTGACTAGTCTGTGACCCCAAACTTTTGGAATCCCTTTCCTAACCTCAACATTTGTGTCAAAATAATTTTCCTTCTAATTAAACTACACACCATTAAAAACATTTTTAAGATGAAAGAGGATCAGGAGAACCACATACAAAATGGCTCCAGTATTGTAAATGAAAGCAACACCAAAAAGCATCAAAATAAAATAAAATGCATTGCTTCCAAAGAACTAATAGTGGATGCAATGAATGGAGTGCCAGGCCTGAAATTAGGAAGTCCTGATTCAGATGTGGACAAGTCATTTAACTTCATTCACCTCAGTTTCCATATCTACAAAATGTAGATAATAATAACATTTATCTTCCACAGTTGTTGTGAGGATCAAATGAGATAAATGTTGTAAAGAGCTTAACACAGTTTCTGGCACATAATACGTGCTCCATAAATATTAGTTATTAATATTATCATGATCTTGATGGAGAAGTGGTTATCTAGAGATAAAGAATGCTGCATACTTTATCAGTTGTGGTCAATGTGTTGACTGGTTTTGTTCATTCTTTTTTTTTTTTTTTTTTTTTTTTTTTTAGTTATAATAAATAATTCTGTTGTTTGTACGTGATGTAAAAGTAAGAGAATTGTAATTTAAAAGAAACAACTAAAAAGCACCAAGAAAAACATTTTAAAATTGTTAAAACTGAATTGGGGGGGAGTATGCTAGGAAGATGATGGTCAGAAAACTTCAGACTCCCCAGATTTCTTCCACGAACAATTCAGAAAATTGTCTCAAGGTGAACAGTAGAGAAGCAAAATAAATAGAAATCTGTGTCATTCACTTAAAACTATAGAGGTCTTCAGAAAAGACTTGAACTTCTGGGACAGAAGTTAGACCTTCAGGCAGACTCCATCAGCAAGACCTGAATGCAGTGAGGTCAGCTATAGCCAAAGGCCTCCAGAACTTTAAGTTGAAGATTGTGTAGGGGGTGAACAGACGGGTAAGAGAAAACTGAAAGACTGCTCTGCCATGGAACACCCTCCCTAACTGTGCTGACCAGAGGATCCTCAGCTTGAGTGCAACAGCAGAGGGGCCAGGACCCTGTTGATGGGGGGCTCTTGCAGGAGAGGGAAGGGAGCTGAAGTTTGCAGCCTGTAGAGGGACAGTATAGCTAGGGACCTAGCCAGGGCTTTCTTCCGTCATTTGTTCATTGTTTCGTTGTTTGTCTTTCATTATTGAACAGAATCATGACATCCAGAAGGTGATGTCATGACTTGCAAGTCAACTGGATTTAAGTGAAGGACTGCAAATTCACCAGCCTCACTCTCTCCAGTAGAGTCATCTGGGCCCAATACTAAGATATAGATCAACACCACTGGATTTGACCCTGGATGAAGGGGGAGACTTTGGCCTTTTTAAACTAAGGTCTCTCCTAGGTCTTAGTTTGAAGCAACACCCATTCAGTGATTAAGACTAGATAAGAAATAAATCAGAGAATGGCCTCTTTAACCTAGTCAAAAACAACAAAACACCAAAAAAGGCAGCTAGGTGGCACGGTGGAGAGAGGAGCAGCCCTGAAGTCAGGAGGACCTGAGTTCAAATTTGGTCTCAGATACTTAACATTCCCTAGTTGTGTGACCCTGGGCAAGTCACTTAATCTCAATTGCCTCAGCAAAAAGAAAAAAAAAATCAGTGAGAGAGGGAAATATCCTCAAGGTTTCTGGCCAGAACAGAAAAATTGCTATTTACACTTACTCTGAACCATCTAACCCAAAGACCAAGTGAGGTTTGGGCTGGGACTTACTGTTGGTCAATCCTTTGCAATCTTGAGTGATTAGGTTTGAGGCTAGGTCCTTAAAAAAAAAAAAAGAAAGAAAAGAAAAGAAATCTAGTCCATAATAAACCTCAAGATATCTCACATATAACAATCAAAATCAAAATTTATATCTTTGGGCAGAACATCTGCAGGTAAATCCACCTGAGTGGATAGAGGAAGAAAGGAGAGGGAGGGAAGAAAAAAGGAAAGGGGGGAGGGAGGGAGAGAAGGAAAAACAAGCTGTGTTGCCCAATTGGAACTGGTGAGTTGGGTCCTCAGTAGGGCATGCACCACTACTCACCTAGGAGAGACCTTAGCTTAAATAGGTTGAGGTCTCCACCTGCTTCCTGGGCTATTTCCAGTTGTCTTGATCTGTATCTTGCCACTGGATCCAAATGGCTCTGCTAGAGAGAGGCTGATGAATTTGCACAGCCCTCCCTCACTTAAATCCAGTTCATCATCTTCCTCTTGGCTTTCTTAAGAGAACAAAAGATAAACTAAGTTTTGGCTTAAGGTAGAGAGAAGTGCCTGAGGTTCAGCCCCTGGGCTAGGGGGTGGGGCGGAGCAGAGGTGCAGTATACCATTACCCACACCTTGGGACTAGAACCTGATTACAGTTACAAGCTGCTAAAAATAAAATAAAATAAAAAATTTAAATGAGTAAACAAAATAGAACCCAACCATAGACAGTTACTATGGGAATAGAGAAGATATGTGTTCATATTCAGAGAACAATAGTAAAGTTTAAAAAAAAAAAAAAAAAACAATCCTCCCTGAAAGAAAAACATCAAGTGATCACGAACCTTAAAAGAGTTCATGGAAGAAGTTAAAAAGGATTTCAAAAATCAAATAAGAGAGATTGAAGAACAATTAGTTTAAAAAAAAAAATGAGAGCAACACAAGATCAAGAAAATTATCAAAAGAAAGTCAATCAAATGGAAAAAGAAATCCAAAAAATTAAGTTAGAGTTGAGCAAGGGTAAGCTAATGACATTGTAAGAGATAAGAAATAATAAAACCAATTCAAAAAAATCAAAAATAAAAGAGAATGTGAAACATCTTATTAGAAAAACTGATCTAAGGAATAGATCAAGGAGAGATAATATAAGAATTGTTGTACATAGGTCTTGGAACATTCTGTTTCAAAGAAGAGCAAGAGAATTGGGGTTGTGATCAAAAATGACAACCAGAAAAGTTTAGTATAATCCTAAACAACAACAACAAAAAATAGACACTTAACAAACTGACTTTCAGGTATATGTGATAAAAAGGCCAGAACTCAGTGGAAAAAAATGGCATAATAATATCTAGGAGAAATATAAGGTAAGTGTTAAAGATCAATTATACTTATTTTAATTATCACTCAGTAAGATCAAACTAGTTACTTCTTGTATGTGAAAACAGTATCAGTATTCTTGAGACTGTTATTTACTTGGGTTGAAAGAAAGTTGGAGTTTAGGTGAGAATGAGATGGGAAGATTCTAAAAAAAACGAAATCAGAAAAAAAAAAGCAATTATACAAATATTCAGGAAGAACTGATGTAGGGAAAGCAGGTGGGGGTGGAGAGCTGATAGTGCTGGAGCTTTACTCTCATTAGATCTGTGTTAAAGATGTTAAACATATAGATCTAGAAGGTTTTAAGTCTTCAGAAGCTAGATAATGACTTGTGAAGTATGATATAAATGGCAGTTCCTTCTTGCCCTGCCTTGGACAAGATGATTGCTAAGATCTCTTGCAACTTATTGGCATGTTGGTGGGATTGCTGCATCTAAAGTCTAGTGCTAACCTTTGACTATCTGTTGACAATTTTACTGAAGGGGAAGGATATAGATTATTAGCCAAGCTCACAAACCCCAATACCAAATATGTTTTGATAGGGTGTGATATAATTGACCTGAAAATCAGATTGCTTTTCTAAATAGGGTAAGCTTCTCTAGTGGGTTGATTTAATTGCTCTCCCAAGTTGTAGGCTGCTTCTTCATGATGTGCCAAGAATTAGAGCAAAGAAAAGCTAAAAGACATGTAGCCTGTGAACTCTCCTACTCAGCTCTCAGACAAGTAATATTTGTATGGACTTAGGCAAGTCACTTAACTTATAGAGACAACTGATAATGCAGTAGATTGAACACCAGGCCTGGAGTTAGGAAAACCTTATTAAAATCTAGTATCATATATTTACTAGCTTTGTAGCTCTGGGCACATCTGTTTGCCTTAGTTTCCCCATCAGTGAATGGGGATAAGAATAGCACCTACTTTACACTGTCTCTAAAATGAAGGTATTGCATTAGATCAGAGATTCTTAACTTGGGATCTTTTAACTTTTTAAAAAATAAAATTTGGTAACTAATTTAAGTATTAGTTTCTTTTGTAATCTTTTATATCTTTGAGAATTTGTACAAAATAACTTTGCAGTTCATTTTGTTAAATTGTATTTAATTATATATATTGAAAAAATAATTATTCTGAAAAGGGAGCCTTCACAAAATAGGCTTCATAAAATTGTTCAAAAGTTTCATGTCACAAAATTGGTTAAGATGATCTTCAAGGGAGTTGTGAATTGATCCACTCATTTTGGAGAACCATTTGAAACTGTGCCCAAAGGGCTATCAAACTGTGCATACCCTTTGTTCCAGCATTGACTCTACTGGGTCTGTATCCCAAAGAGATCATAAAAAGGGGGAAAGGAACCACATGTACAAAAAATTTTGTAGTGGCAAGGAATTGGAAATAAAGTGGATGCTCATCAGTTGGGGAATAGCTGAGTAAGTTATGCTACATGAATATGGTATATGGAATATAAAATATTCTTGTTCTATAAGAAATGATCCGCAGGATGATTTCAGAAAGGCCTGGAGAGACTTATATGAACTGATGCTAAATGAAATGAGTAGAACAAAGAGAACATTGTACACAGCAACAAGATTATGTGATGATCAATTTTGATGGATGTGGCTCTTTTAACAATAAGGTGATTCAAGCCAATTCCAATAGACTTGAGAGCCATCTGCATCCAGAAAGACGACTGTGGGGACTGAATGTGGATCACAACATAAGTATTTTCACCTTTTTTATTATTTGCTTCCTTTTTTTTTTCTTCTCTTTTTTTAACTTTTTTAATCTTTTTATTTTTTTGTGTGCAACATGATAAATGTGGAAATATGTATAGAACAATTGCACATGTTTAACATATACTTGCTGTCTACAGATGGGGTGAAGGGAGAGAAAAAATTTGGAACAAAAGGTTTTGCAAAGATAAATGTTGAAAACTATCTTTGCATGTATTTTGAAAATAAAAAGCTATTATTTAAATTAAAAAAAAAAAAAAAGATGATCTCCAAGGACCCTTCTAGCTCCAATGGGCTATGCTTCTGTTTTCATTAAAGATTTAAAATGGGCAGGAACTAGAACTCTGAAAAGTCTTCGTATTAGTTCATCTATTTCATTCCCAATTAGTATCTTCCTTTTATCAAAGATGTTTTATATCTGATCAATTGCTAGCCTGCCCACAAGAAAAAAATTGCCTATTACAGCACCAACTAACCTTTTGGGGCTCTTGGGCTTGTTTTAATGTTAGCACTTCTAGTTAGCCAGAATAATGATATTAACCTTGTAGTAATTTGTGAGCATCATGTCATCATGAAAAAGATTTATTTAACCTATCTTAAGTCACTAAAATAAAATAGCTCCATATCTCCTTAGGATTTCAAGCTAGAGATCAAATTGAGCACTAGAATAATGTGAAATCTCTTCTGTGTATTCTTTGTGCCTAAAATTGTTCTTCTGTCAAATGCCTAGAGAATATTTTGTTGATGCTTTAAAAAGAAAAAAAAAAGTTACTTTCATAGAGCTAGCCAGGAGTCACACCTGATTTGTAGGAATCTCTGAGTGGATCATCAATTCCCTTGTGTCACTGGCAATGCAAAGAAAAAGAGAGCAGTGCAGAAATACATCATTTTTCAATGGTATTAGTATTTTAAGTGTTCCAGCACTAACCTGGAAATGCTTTGGTGATCTTTACACTGTGTTTCTGTTTTCCACTTTTATAGAGACTGCTTGTCAGGCTGGTCAGAAAGTGATGAATTGTTTTAGCCACAGACTTTTCAATCTCTTCAATTATAGAATGATGGCAATCTGAGTAGATAGAGGAATTACCCACATTTAGAAAATAACAGGCCCTTTGTAGTGTTAAAGTCTGTAATTAGAGAGAATTCTTTTACACTCTTTCTTTTGGTTTGTATCTTCCATGTCGCCTAAAGGCAAACTTGGCAGTGTTTCAAGCTCTGTAAATGCCAGGAAAGTATTTTTGGTTCTGAATTCTTTTCTGTCCACAGGCTGTACAGGAGGTTTGGCCCAAGTGCTAATACAAGAATATCCAAATCTAAAAGTGACTGTGTTTGACCTTCCTAATGTCATTGAAAATGTTTCTTGTTTTCAACCTACTGGACAAGACACCAGTCGAATAACTTTCACATCAGGTAATTTTGAATGTAAGACAAAAAGAAAGCTTGAATTTTCAGTCACAGGACCTGAATTCAAATGCTGTCTGTGCCACTTACTAACTGTAACTTTTAGCAAGTTACTTAACCTCAATGTTCTTCATTTATAAAGGGAATGGGGGGAAGGATGAGATAACTTCCAACTCTACAGCTATAATTCTAAGACCTGTTATTTTATCAATTGGGCAAAACCATGCTTTGTCTCTATGTAGAACAGAATGAGGTCAAATCTTGGTTAGACCTTCAAAGGAATATTAAAAACTGGTATGAGTTAGAGGAAATTTGAGGATTTTTTATTTAACTTTTAAATTTTCATTTTAAAAATTTCCCACTAGTTAAAAAAAATTTTCAGTCTTAAATATTTTTGAGCATCATGTCATATTTTAAAGAACTGCTTTAATATATATTCAGTCATTAAAGAAAATGGTCCCACTATCTCTTCATACTGTGGATCAAATTGAGAACTAGAATAAAGTAAGATCTCTTTACCTGTATTCTTGACTCCTGGGATAAATTGAGTTCATAAAGCCCTAGAATCAGTGTTCAAGATAAAGAGGCTTTAGCTTTGAATTGTTCATCATTGTAGCCCTACCATGCATAAAATGGAAGATTTCATCTTAGTATTTTTTCTGATTCAACATTGAGAGATCAGTGCTTGATTTGAAATTGAAAGCAAAAGATTACTTACCCTCCCTTCTCATTGTGTTCCTTCTTTATGATGGCAATAATTAGAACACAATCATAACCAAATTTTATGACCTTTACAAACAATATATAGATTCATATTTTTCTTAGGCAAAACCTGTTCTTACCCTGCCTTCCTGTCATGCGTCCATTAACTTCTTTGTGAGAGGCAACATGGCCTAGTAGGATGGAGAACTGGCTTTGAAGCCAGTGAGATCAATCATGATTCCACAAGACACATAATGAAGAACACTACTCACTTCCTAAGAGGGGATGTACATTTTGGACATGAACAATATGGAAATATTGTTTGGCTCAACTGTACTCATTTATTTAATTGTGGTTTTTTTTTTCCTGAGGCAGTTGGGGTTAAGTGACTTGCCCAGGGTCACACAGCTAGGAAGTAGTATTACGGTCTGAGACCAGATTTGAACTCAGGTCCTCCTGACTTCAGGGCTAGTGCTCTATCCACTGAGCTACCTAGCTGCCCTGTACTCATTTATTTAAAAGGCTTCCCATTTTTCTTTTCTTTTTTCCCTTCTCTATGGTTGGGGAGAGGGAAGTAGGAGAGAGAAATGCTTGATACATTTTTTTAAATAACATTTAAAGTTCAAGTGCATATTTATGTGATGCTGGCAAGTCACTCTTCTCAGTGATACAGATTCTTGACATCAAACGCAAATAAATACAGGGCCCTCAAACTATACATAGGGATCTCTATAAGTACATACTGACTTAAAACAGGGCCATTAAACCATATATATGGATCCTCATAAGTGCATACTGACTTAGAAAGCTACATATTAACATCAATATTTTATTCAATTTTTATTTATTTTGTTAAATATTTCCCAATTACACTTTAATCTGATTCCAGCCATACTCTGGAGTATTTTTGGTTGCATGCGGCCTGTGCATGTTTGACATCTCTGCTCTAGATCCCAGCTTCTTTAACCTTGGTTTGTGACCCCATATGGGATCTCATAACTGAATGTAGGGATTGTGAAATTATGATTTATTATCAGTATGCTTGATTTATATACTTATTTTATATACCTGTATATCTGGGGTCATATAAAAATTTCTAAGGTGAAAAAGATCACAAATGGAAAAAGTTTAAGAAGCCCTGCTCTAGACAACTCTCTGAGACTGTAAGTTACAGAGATAGTGCTGACCTGCATTGGTAAAAGGAGTCTCTTCACCTAAGGATTGAAAGAGTGACAATGAAATAGTGGATCCAGTCTCAGTCCTCACATCTCTGCATTGTGGGCTCAAGGTCTCATAGGCCCTTTCATTAAGAATATTTTGAAATGGTTTCCATTTTCTAGAACATTGTTTTTTGTTTTTGTTTTTCATTTTGTTTTATGGAACTAGGTGACTTCTTCAAAGATAACATTCCTGAAGCTGATCTTTACATTCTTTCAAGAGTTCTCCATGACTGGCCAGATGATAAGATTGATGCATTATTAAGTAAAATTTCTTATTGTTGCAAACCAGGTAAAGAGTTTTTTTATTTTGTTTTGTTTTGTTTTCAAAAACTGTGAGGAGACTGTGCTAGAACTATCTTCAAATAATATCCACCTCAGGTGCCTTCTTCACAAGTCTCTTCTCCCACTCTCTGGGCCAGAGTCCCTCCTCTCCACCAGTTGGCTTAAATAATAACCATTAAGCTTTCTGTGGTTTTGAATCCGTTGACCTCACAGCAGTGTACAGGGCATTTATGAAGTTATTTTAATGATTTTTAAAGTAAATGAAAGATTTCTACTTTTTTATTTTTTTAAACTTGTACCTGTTTATGACCAACTTGAAATATTGAGTATCTTTCATACCTATCAAGGGAAGTTACTTCTGTAATCTTGTAATGTAAAATATTTCCCATTACTCACATTAAATATGATTTGATTATTTTACATGTGCATTTAAACCTTTAGAATTAATGATATGGTAATAAAATTGTTTAATATTATACATTATAATAATACATTGTAATTTTATAGCAGATTGTTGTATACAATTTTATGGTGTATAATATATAATACATATAGAATAAGTAATATATCTTATGTGATATATTATAGATTATGTCTTATATAATATTTTACAATACATTGTGATAATATGTTCTAATATAGTATGTAATGTATATATTAAATAATGATATATTAGTGAAGCATTATGGTATATTATGATGCATTATAATAATATATTAACTACATAATTTTTTTTTAGAAATTGCTCTCTCCCTAATCAGAGCATTTGCTAATAATAAAAGAACCAGACATTTATGACTAGATTTAATTCTCATTTAAAATGGCATGTTAATATTTTCTGATACTAGTACATAAATTAATATAGACATAATACTAAATAATAATAATAATAGCTGACACTTATAGAGAGTTTAAGGTTTGAAAAATGCTTTATATGTTATTTCATTTGATTTTCCCCATAACTCTGGGACATGTTTATTGTCTTATTATTATCCCCATTTTACAGGTGAGGAAACTAATGCTGAGACAGTCTAAGTGATTTGCCCAGGATCAGAGGCAGGATTTAAACTCAGGTCTTCCTGACTCCTAGTCCTGTTTTCTATTCTCTGCACCATTTGATAGCTTATTTCAATCATCTACTGGTTGTTCTGCTTCCTTGTGAGTCTATCAGATTTGTAACAGCCAGATCTATAGATTTACTTCCCATTTAAATAAGATGTTAGTACTTACAGAATCTGTATAAGAAAGTACAAACATAGAAAATACTTGCAAGGAGTTTCATGTTACCTTGTCTTTCTAATAATTGTCCATTTTCCTGTTATTTTCCTACCTTGTGAACAGAGAAATTTTGTGCTGTTGACATTTTTTAGTGGAGGGTTATTAAGACTAATTTATCCCACTCATTAGGATTCTGAGTTCTTTCCTAGCATAGTCTTGGTTTTTTGTTCAGAGGCAATCAACTGCATGTATGTCAAGAAATCTGTCAATTTAACGAACTGTGTTGTGGTTTATTTTGAAAATACAGGCTGTGCCTTGCTAGTAGCTGAAATTGTACTTGGCGAAGAGAAGACAGATCCTCTAAGAGCTGTGCTGCAGTCCCTTAGTATGACGGAAGGCAAACAGAGGAGTAACTCCGAATACAAGCAGTTATTAGAAAAATATGGATTCACTCAAGTACAGACCAAGATAACAGGAAATTTTTTGGATGCTATTTTGGGATTTAAAAAAACTGCACATACAGTGAATTAAGCAGTTTGGGATTTTGAAGTGCAACTATTTTCATAACACTGGCATCATAAATAAAGCTTAGTCATCTAGGGGAAAATCTTTGATGCTATCACCTAGACCTTTTCATCTTTCCTCTCAGTTCTCCTGGGCCTAAACCTTTCAAAGACTGCAGTTCTACATGTGGATGGCCATAATGACTGATCCATGGATATACAGGCAAATTCTCACACATACCGCTAACCTGATGCATGGAATAGATGCAAAAAATTGGACTTTTTAAACCTAGTTATCTTATCTCTTGCAATTCCAAACAGGTACTAGATTCATTTCTGAGACTGCAGGACTGCATCCCTGGCCAGACTATAATTGAAGAAGTGTTCTGTTCTTTGGGCATATTTCCAGGCATGCTTATGACAAGTTTTTTAGAAGGCCTGATTTGTTTTGTTTTGTTTTCTTGTATTTCTGTATGTTAAGTATTTTGTATGTATTTGTGAAGCTTTATCCTAGTTGTTTTGTTTTGTTTGTCTGGTCAATTAATTCTGTTACCTCTTTACAATTTATGGAATATGAAGTTATAGGCAAGTTTTGCCTGATTTTTCAGAAGTTGTTTTGAATATCACTACAAGTATTTGTTTTTCCATTTGATTTATATGTCATTTTGGAATTTAAAACAGACATGCCCTCAATTTCAAGAATGTTTGGTTCTTTAACCATTTTCAAAGCATTAATGCAGAATATTTCTGACTTCATCTCACCTACTTCTGTTCAAATAGATAAAATGAACTGAGAAAGTTAATACAGAACTAAATTTTGAATGAGTGTGTGACTATTAATCCTGAATTTTAGCCGAAGGATAATGAGTGGAAGAAAATACAAATAAAGTGCCTTTGTTTCAATAAAAACTTTCATAGCCATTAATGCATGTATATTTTGGGGTTTTTTGTATGTTGCCATTTGCCATCTACCACTGAATCCTAAAATCATAGTTGAGTATAGCTTTGATAACTGATCATTGAACCATCAGGTCTAATCCCCCCTTTATTTGAAAGTCTCAGAGAAATTAAGTGACTTGCTCAGTGTTATACAGTAAATGTCAGAAGTAGAATTTTGAACTTAGGTTTTCTTGAACTCAAGTCCACCATTCTATCTCTTTTATGTCATGATACCTCTCAGAAGGCCAATTTCACTGTAATGGGAGTTCAAGTCTTCCTGAAAGTATCTATTTCAATTCTACTCTAACTTTTACATTTTCTCCATCCTTGTGCCTCTTGATATATTTGACACAGATCATTGTCATGCCAAGACTTTGCTATAGTGGTCTCTTTGCAATTCCTAAGATATGATTTTACATTCTCAACATTTGTCTTGCATTTCAACATCAGGATCTGGCCTTTTGCTGACTAAAGTGGTCTGAAATGACAAGAAGAGAGCCAGAAGTATGTGGCTACAATCCTTGAACATGTTTGTTCAGACAGATAGAAAGGGAAGGAGCATTTACTTGAACAACACAGCTTCTGAAATGTGGAGCTTGTACAAACAGGAAATCTGTTAAATACAATTTTATACATCAATTGTTGAGGAAAAAAATCATGGTACCTCTTTGGTTTATTTGATACTTTTCCTAAACCTATATATTCTTTGTAGATTTGCAAATTTTGAAAATCTTTTATGAAATTTTATTCATTTATCATTCATAATATCATTTCAACTTGAATACTTATACAAATAGCATAAAAGTATTACTGAAAATATATTGTGTCTATAATCCGTGAAATATTTTTCATTTTCCAATAAATGTGAACTAATAATGCACCCTTCTTTATCACTGATCTTAAAGGAATTCAATGAATGTTTGAGAATTTTTTTTAAATGCACAACTGTCCTTAGCCTTTATATCATAGAAGACGGTGTGAACTAGAAGGAGTAATAAGAAAATGGGAATCTATTGATTGTTGCAGCTTAGTTACTTTCTTTTTGTGCTTTTTTGTTAATCTGCTTTGAAAGTTTGTCTTGGATACATTTTGATATCTATATTTCTGGTCCAATTTTTCCTTTTTAAATGACTCTCAAATAAATGTATATCATCTCCATAATACATTTTAGCCAAAACTATCTTATTTCTCTGAACTGCCTTGTTTAATTTGAGGATTTCTATTTGATCTCTCTTGTACTTGGATAAAGTTGAACAGTCTTTTGTGTGCTTC
This sequence comes from Myrmecobius fasciatus, assembly GCA_023553655.1. NCBI lineage: Eukaryota > Metazoa > Chordata > Mammalia > Dasyuromorphia > Myrmecobiidae > Myrmecobius > Myrmecobius fasciatus. Next base: position 14,460 of record JAJPUD010012482.1, on the reverse strand, counting down.
TTTCTTCATGTCCAACAACTAAGGTATTTTTGTTTCTTTTTTAAAAATATATTTCAGATTTAATAATCAGTTCCAACATTTCCTTGCTAGTCTGTGACCTATTCTGAACTTTATTCTGCTCTCTTCTGCATTTTTGGAAAGGGAAACAGTTAGGATTAGGTGATTTGCCCGGGGTCCTACAGCCAATATTTGAAGCCAGATTTGAAATCTGGCTCCTGATTCCAGGACAGGGGCTATCCACTGCACCACCTACCTGCCCTTTCTGCATATTTTAAAATGATTTGTTGATATTATTTTCTTTATTCTTTTTTTTTTTTGGTATCACATTACTATTCTTCCCTTATTCCCTTTCTTAAGTAGTCCCCTCCATATCACCCCTCCAAAGCCATCTTTAATTACATAGGTATAGTCAAACAAAACAAATCTATACATTGACCATGTCTGAAAGTGTCTTATTCTATACTACTAGCCTATCAAACCTTTTTTTGAGAGATGATTAGCATGATTTATCATCAATCTTTGGAGTCATAAGTAATCATTGGACTGATCATAATTCTTAGATCTTTTATAATTGTTTTCCTTTATAATATTTTAGTTATTACATGAATTGATCCACTGATTCTGCTCAGTTAATTTTAGCTAACAAGTGTCATGCAACAAACATAGTTTAAAATTGCACTAAGATTTTTGGAACATTCTATGCTTTCTTAGAAATCACTAAATCCAGTTTCTCAACCCTAATCAAAATCTATCTGCCACATTAGACACTAATGATTATCGCCTTTGAAATATTCTCTTTGCAGGGTTTTGTTTTTTTTTTTTTTTTTTTTTACATTGATTTGTTGTGATTCTGTTTCTAAGACAACAGTTTTAACCTTATTTGCAAGACAGTCATTCATGTCCTACCTCCAGGTATAGGTGTACCTTGGGACTGAGACCCCTTCTCTTTTCTTTCTGGGTGATCTCATCAGTTACCTAAAACCATCTAACCTATATATGCAGTTGTCATTGCTGTCCTGAACCTCAGTCCTAAAACTGTGATTTCACTGGGGTAGAGGATCTCTTGGCACAGATATTTCCTCTACTTATTCAGATTGACAGTTGGTCTGTAACTTACAGCCTTAGAGATTCCTCAACAATCAAGAGGTTGTAGCTTACTCAGTATCACAGTATGTGTCACAGACAAGACTTGAACCTGGGTCTTCCTTATTCCAAGTTGGCTTCTTTCTCCACTATCTATGTTGTCTTTTATAAACTGTGGGTTATTATAATAAAAGCACAAAGTAGTTATGACAGTCAGAGAACAAACCTTTTAAAATAAAACATCATCTCAACTATTATAACTTGGTGCTTCACATTTTAATCAACTCTAAAGCTGTTTTGAGCAAGAGCCTGGTACCAGTTGCCATATAGGTCTCTTGTCAAAAGATCATTCTAGCTAAATTCAGAGAACATCACTATGCTGACTTCAGAGTAATGAAGTTTTATAACATTGAAATTTTCAAAAAAACACTTAGAAAGATGGTGAAGGGAATTTCCACTATCACAGCACCTTAAAATATCAGCAACTACTATAAAATAGTGCTTCATAATTTTCCTCTGTTGCTACAAGTGTAGACAAGTGTAGTGTTTTAAAATTAAAATGAACTTTTCCCATACTAGTAAAGTTAGAAGCCAAATCAGAATGCAAACCCATAAGTAATAAAGGTTTTGAAGAGTGAGGATGTGGTGAAGAGAGATAAGTATCTGATCTTGAAAAAAAAAAAGCATGGTACCATTTTGAGAAATTATGCTCATCCCTACATTTATATCAATAACAAAATTAAGAAATTCAGAGATCTCAATTGACAATTCTTGCAGAAAGTTGATTAGAGACCTGCATAGGGCTGGGCATTAATTAACAGGTTGGTAGCATTTCCTTATCATTTTAATCTTTAGCAAGAGCTGAAAACAGCAATAAACCCCACTCAAATCTGCTTTTCCTGGTTGAAAACAGAACTTAAAAACAACTTGTGTGTGGATGATGGCTAAGAGTTTCTTAGTTACATTGTTTGTTAGAATTCCTCATACCCATCAGTGTCCTGGCTAAAGAGTTCTCTGGTAGCTGCTAATGCCACAGTCATCCTAAGCTGATCATTTAATATTCAACTTAAGAAATATAGAAGGCCTGCCTTGTGCCATAAACTGTACTAGGCAACAGTGATATCAAAATGAAACAAGACAGTACAGTGCCTGTCCTTGAGGAATGTATAATCTAGTACAGAAGGTAAAACATCTACAATTAACTAGGACAAGCTGTAATATAAATGCATAGGAAAGTCACAAACGTTGACATGAAAGAAGAGATTAAAGGTATCAGAAGTTCTTAATGAAATCTCTAAAAAAAAAAAAAAAAAAGTAAGGATTTTCCTTAATGAAAACCAACCTACATAAGAGGAACCATGTAATATATGAAGGCATTGAGGTAGTAAAAGAGAACTAAAAGATAGGAAAATACAGTATCTCCATTTAGCTAGAAGGTACTATAAATAGAATAGAATACAATAAATAGTACAGGGAAATAGAAGGTAGGAAAGCTGTATAAGAGAGTTGGAACCAGAATGTGGGTGTCAGGTGTATTCTTTGTTAGATATTGTCTTTTACTTAGTAATTAATGGGCAGCTAGTGAAGGATTTGGAGCAGAGAAATGATCAGTCACGGACAAGAGAAGAATTTCTATGGCATCAGTCTGAAGGGCTGTTTTGGAGGTAGAAGAGATGGGACACAAACTTGTGGTAGCACAGCTAAGAGGTAGCAAAGGCATGAACTATGATGGAAATGGAAAGAAGGTGTATGAGAAATTCAGAGATAGAATTAAGAGAAGATGGGGGGAAATGAACAAAGATAACTCCCAGGTTTTATGTCTGGTCAGTAGGGCAAATATTATTTCCACTTTATAAATTGGTTAATTCAAGCTAAATGACTTGCCCAACATCATAAGGCAGTATATCATTAGTAATGGAACTTGAATTTGTGTCTTCTAACTCCAAGATAGATGTTCTTCTTTCTATACCACACTATGCAGCTGTCCTTAAGGTACTCTTGTGTTGTTTCTGTTATTACTTTTATTTTAATGCTGAGAGAGTGATGATGCCATCTACACAAATAGGGAAGTTAGAAAGTGAGGAAAAGACATTCTGCAGAGAGTCGGAAATGTTGGAGTGGTCTTCGGAGGAAAGAAGTACTAGAGAGAAAGATTTCACAGTTACATAGAAAGAATAACTGAAGCCACAAGGTCCCTAGGGGAAAAAATATAGAGAAAACAACAAATGAAAGAGCTGAGGTGTATCCACAAGTAGAGAGTGATAAAAATTTAAAAAATAAAAAAATTAAGTTTTAGTAAAGGAGCATCCAGGGAAAGATAAATGAACAAAAAAAGTGCAGTGTCATGCAATCCAAGGGCAGGGAAAGTTTTTAGAAGGAAGTTTTGGTCAACATCTTTAGATACAGCATAGTTCAAAGAGAATGAGTTCAAAGAGAACTGGAAAAGGGCCATTGGATTTACAGTGAAGTCACCAGTGATTTTAGAGAGCAGTTTCAATATAGAATGGTGAAGATGGAAGCCAAACTCTAAACCTTTATCTGTCTTCTGGCCTTTTTCCCAAGTATCTAATGGAGACAAGATTTCCCACTAGGCATCATTAATGCACAGAGGTTTTTTGGATTAAAGCTTGCATATAAATAGAAATCCAGGAAGGATTCTGGGAAGATGGAGGAATTGGTAAATTTCAAGCTCTCCCGATTTTCTCCACAAAGAGAACAAATTTGCCCCTCAGGGCGAACATAGACTGGTGAAAAATCGAGAAGACTTGGGACTGAGTAGGGGTTCTCCTGATACAACCCAGATCTGGATAAAGACCCCTGGCTGGGGATTAACCTATCTGAAGTGCAAACACCTCCAGGCTAGTTCCACAGAAAAATTTAGTGGGGAGCCCTAGGGCTAGTAGGGTGTGGCTCGAACCTCCACAGGAACCTAGAGACTTTCACTTCCCCAGACTATTATGTGAAGTCAGGTTTGAGTCCCAGAAGAATGAGAGAATCTCGGCTGATTAGGAATGCAGGCCCAATTGTGCTGCTGAGACATGGCCCTGGGCGAGAAGGAGCCAGCACACAGTGAGTGTAGAAGCAGGGAGGCAGGGACGATACTGGCTGTGGGCTCTTGCAGGAGGGTGGAACTTGAGGCACCATCCTCTCACCCCATGATTCAAGGTGCTTACACTAATAACTCTCAAAAAAAAAAAAAATGAAACAGCAAAGAAGAAATTGAAACATATTATGGGAACAGGGAAGACAGGGTTGATCTTCAGAGGACACTTTAGTATAAAAAAAAAGAAATGGCTCCCAGCCCAGAGAGAATTTATAGTAGAACTTTAAAAAGTAAGTTAAAAATCAAATGAGAGACATTGAGGAAAAATAAAAATAAAAACCATTCAAAAAAAAAAAACAAGATTAATGAAAAAAGAGTTAACCAAAGGAGGTACAAAGTCTCAAAGATGAAAATAACTTTGAAAATTAGAATTGGATCATGGGAATATTATTGTTCTATAGGAAACGACCAGCAGGATGATTTCAGAGAGGCCTGGAGAGACTTGCATGAACTGATGCTGAGTGAAATGAGCAGAACCAGGAGATCTTTATACACCGCAACAGCAAGACTATATGATGATTAATTCTGATGGACATGGCTCTCTTCAACAATGAAATGTTTCAAACCAGTTTTAATTTTTCAGTGATGAAGAAAGCCATATATACCCAGAGAGACAGATATAAATGTGGACCACAACATAACATTTTCATCCTCTCTATTGATGTTTGCTTGCATTATGTTTCCCTTCTCAGATTTTTTTTCTTGTAGATCCAATTTTTCTTGTGCAGTAAGATAACTGTAAAAATATGTAAACATATATTCAATTTGTCAAGTATTTTAACATAATTGTCATGTAGTAGACTTCCTGCCATCTAGAGGAGAAGTGGGGGGGGGGGGAATTGTAACAGAAAGCTTTGCAAGGATTAATGTTGAAAAATTACCCACACATATCTTCTGCAAATAAAAAGCTTTAATTAAAAAAAAAAAAAAAACCTTCAACAAGAAAAAAAAAAAAAAAACAAAAGCTTATTCTGAGGATCACGTGAGATATATGTGAAGTGCTTTGTAAATGTCAAAATGTCATAATATTAAACAAGTGTTATTGTTGAAATTTAAAAATAAATAAATAAATAAAAAGAAAATTAGAATTGGGCAAGGGGAGGCCAGTGAAACTATGAAAGACCAAGAAATAACAAAACACATTATAAAGAATGAAAAAATATAATAGAATGTGAAACATAAGAAAAACAACAGATCTGAAAAACAAATCAAGAAGAGAAAATATAATAATTGGACTGCCAGAAAGTTGTGACCAAAAAGAGAACCTTAACACAATAATGCACAAAATAATCCAAGAAAATTGTCCTGGAATGATAGAACATGACAGGAAAGTAGAAATAGAAGAAATTCACCAACCACCACCTCAGAGATCCTTTCTGGAATATACATAGGAATATCATTGCCAAATTTTGAAACCCTCCAGATCAAAGAGAAAATTTTTCAAGAAACAAGAAAAAAAATTCAAATATGCTGGAGCTACAATTAGAATTATAGAACAGTTACAATAAAAGATCATAGGTCCTGGAATCATATCTATAGACAATCAAAAGAATTAGGTCTGCAGCTAAAAATATCATATCCAGCAAAATTACCTATAACTTTAAATGAGAAAAATGAACCTTCAACAAACTTGAAGATTTTCAGGACTCTTTATCAACCAAATCTGAACTTAACAGAAAATTTAATATATAAAAGCCAATATCAAAGATCAATTTTAAGGAACTCAATATAGCCTCTTGTTCTTCAAGATGAATTTTGTTGTTATTTTTTCTAGGTTGGCAAATAGTTTCTTGGGAGTTTGATTGGTATAGCATTAAATAAATAGATTAGGTAATATTGTCATCTTTATTATATTCACTCGACCTATCCAAGAACACTTGATATTTTTCCCATTGCTTAGGTCTGACTTTATTTGTATGGAAAGTGTTTTGTAGTTTTGTTTATATTGTCCCTGACTTTCCCTTGGCAGATATATTCCCAAATATTTTATGCTATCGACCATAATTTTATTATTTTTTATAATTTATTTTTATTTTTTTATTAAAGCTTTTTATTTGTATAACATATGTATGGGTAGTTCCCCAGCATTGATCTTTACAAAGCTTTCCATTACAAATTTTACCCCCAGTCCCCTCCCCTCCCCTAGATGGCAGGAAGTCCACTACATGTTAATAATGTTGAAATACTTGACAAGTTATGCAAGAAAAATCCTATCTACAAGAAAAAAAAAGAAAATCAGAGAAAGGCAACACAATGCAAGCAAATATCAATAGAGATCATGAAAATGTTACGTTGTGGTCCATATTTCATATCCCTGTTTCTGGGTGTATATGGTTTTCTTCAGTGAACAATTGGAACTGGTTAGAGACAATTCTTTGTTGCAGAGAACCATGTCCATCAGAATTCATCATCATGTAATACTGTTGTTGCTGTGTATGATGATCGTTTCACTCAGCATCAGTTCATGCAAGTCTCTCCAGGCCTCTCTGAAATTGTCCTGCTGGTCGTTTCTTACAGAGCAATAATATTCCATAACATTCATATACCATAACTTATTCAGCCACTCTCCAACTGATGGGCATCCCTTCAGTTTCCAGTTTCTAGCCACTACAAAAAGGGCTGCCACAAACATTCTCGACCATAATTTTAAATGGAATTTCCCTTTGTATCCCTTGCTTTGAATTTTGTTAGTGATGGATAATGATGCTGATGATTTATGTGGATTTATTTTGTATCCTGCAACTTTGCTAAAGTTGTGGATTATTTCTAATAGTTTTTTTTTAGTTGATTCTCTAAGGTTCTCTAAATATAACATCATATCATCTGCAAGGAGTGATAACTTGGTTTCCTTATTACCTACTCTAATTCCTTTAATCTCTTTTTTTTTCTTATTGCCAAAAATAGCATTTCTAATATAATATTGAATAGTAATGGTGATAGTGGGCAATCTTCTTTCACCCCTGATCTTTTTGGGAATGTTTTCAGTTTATCATCATTACATATGATGCTAGCTGATGGTTTTAAATAGATGCTACTGACAATTTTAAGGAAAAGTCCATTTATTCCTATATTCTCTAGTGTTTTTAATAGGAAGGGATGTTGGATTTTATCAAATGCTTTTTCTGCATCTATTGAGATAATCATATGATTTTTGTTAATTTGGTTATTGATATACTCAATTATGCTAATAGTTTAAGGAACTCAATATGGACAAAAACTGTTTAAATATGGACAAATTGTTTATGCTTTTTTTCACATGAGAAATGTATATTATATGTTTAAGATTCACATCAACAATAAGGTACCTCAAAAGAAAAACTGGCAGAGTTAAAGTAAAAATAGTAATTATATTATACAAATGAGGTAAAGAGGAAGAATAGACACAGAGGCATTAGAGGGGAGGAAGAGGGCTCATAATTCTGAAAGCCCACTCACATCGGGAATGGGTTTAATAGGCAACATTACATATATACCATGAAGAATATAGCACTCTCCAAAATCTATAAATAAGGGTTGAGGGATGAGCAGATGAGGAAGCAAAGGGTGAGGGAAGAAGACACAGGAGAGATCCTTGGGTGGGATGAGACTGAATAATAGCAAGGCAAGTTATAGAGCAGAATTTAATTAAAGAGTTAGCAGGGAAGGGGCAGCTAGGTGGCGCAGTGGATAGAGCATCAGCCCTGAAGTCAGGAGGACCTGAGTTCAAATTTGATCTCAGATACTTAACATTCCCTAGCTGTGTGACCCTGTGCAAGTCACTTAACCTCAATTGCCTCAGCAAAAATAAAAACAATTTTTTTTTTGACTATAGATTTATTGTTTTGGATCATGGAAGTCTAGAAGGATTTTTTTTTTAATTTTTATTTTATTTTATTTTTATTTTTTTTAAGCTTTTTTTTGTATAACATATGTATGGGTAGTTCCCCAACCTTGATCTTTACAAAGCTTTCCAATACAAATTTTACCCCCAGTCCCCTCCCCTCCCCCAGATGGCAGGAAGTCCACTACATGTTAATAATGTTGAAATGCTTGAGAAGTTATGCAAGAAAAATCCTATCTACAAGAAAAAAAAAGAATCAGAGAAAGGCAACACAATGCAAGCAAATGTCAATAGAGATCATGAAAATGTTACGTTGTGGTCCATATTTCATGTCCCTCTTTCTGGGTGTATATGGTTTTCTTCAGTGAACAACTGGAACTGGTTTGAGACAATTCTTTATTGCAGAGAGCCATGTCCATCAGAATTGATCATCATGTAATACTGTTGTTGCTGTGCATGATGATCTCCTGGTTCTGCTCGTTTCACTCAGCATCAGTTCATGCAAGTCTCTCCAGGCCTCTCTGAAATTGTCCTGCTGGTCGTTTCTTACAGAACAATAATATTCCATAACATTCATATACCATAATTTATTCAGCCACCCTTCAATTGATGGGCATCCCTTCAGATTCCAGTTTCTAGCCACTACAAAAAGGGCTGCCACAAACAATCTTGCACATGTGGGTCCCTTTCCCTCCTCTAAGATCTCTTTGGGATATAGGCCCAGTAGAAACACTGCTGGGTCAAAGGGTATGCACAGTTTGACAACTTTTTGAGCATAGCTCCAAATTGCTCTCCAGAATGGTTGGATCCATTCACAGTTCCACCAACAATGTATTAGTGTCCCAGCCCTCCCACATTCCCTCCAACATTCATCGTTATCTTTTCCTGTCATTTTAGCCAATCTGACAGGTGTGTAGTGGTATCTCAGAGTTGTCTTAATTTGCATTTCTCTGATCAATAGTGATTTGGAGCAACTTTTCATATGACTAGAGATGGTTTTAATTTCATCATCTGAAAATTGTCTGTTCATATCCCTTGACCATTTATCTATTGAAGAGTGGCTTGAATTCTTATATATATGAGACAATTCTCTATATATTTTAGAAACGAGGCCTTTATCAGAACCCTTAAATGTAAAGATGATTTCCCAATTAGATACTTCCCTCCTAATCTTGTCTGCATTTGTTTTGTTTGTACAGAAACTTTTTAACTTAATATAGTCAAAATTATCCATCTGGTGTTCAATTAGGAGTTCCAAGTCTTCTTTGGACATAAATTTGTTCCACCTCCACAGGTCTGAGAGATAAACTATATTACGTTCCTCTAACTTGCTTACAAAGTCCCTCTTTATATCTAGATCATGAACCCATTTAGATCTTATCTTGGTATGTGGTGTTAGGTATGGGTCAAGCCCTAATTTCTTCCACACTAGTTTCCAATTTTCCCAGCAGTTTTTGCCAAATAGAGAGTATTTATCCCAAAAGCTGTGTTCTTTGGGTTTATCGAACACTAGATTGTTAAGGTTAATGCCTAGGTTGTCCTGATAACCTATCCTGTGCCACTGATCCACTGCTCTATTTCTTATCCAGTACCAAACGGTTTTGATGACCGCTGCTTTATAATATAGTTTTAGATCTGGTACAGCAAGGCCACCTTCATCTGCCTTTTTTTTCATTAATCCCCTTGAAATCCTTGACCTTTTGTTCTTCCAAATGAACTTTGCTACTATTTTTTCTAGATCTGTAAAATAATTTCTTGGGAGTTTGATTGGTATGGCACTAAATAAGTAGATTAGTTTAGGTAGTATTGTCATTTTTATTATGTTCGCTCTGCCTACCCATGAGCACTTAATATTTTTCCAATTGATTAGGTCTGATTTTATTTGTGTGGAGAGTGTTTTGTAATTTAGTTCGTATAGTTTCTGACTTTTCCTTGGCAGATAGATTCCCAAATATTTTATCCTATCATCTGCTATTTGGAATGGAATTTCTTTTTGTATCTCCTGCTGCTGAACTTTATTGGTAATATATAAAAATGCTGATGATTTATGTGGATTAATTTTGAATCCTGCAACTTTGCCAAAGTTGTGAATTGTTTCTAGTAGTTTTTTAGTTGAGTCTCTAGGGTTCTCTAAGTATACCATCATGTCATCTGCAAAGAGTGATAATTTGGTTTCTTCATTACCTACTCTGATTCCTTTTATCTCTTTTTCTTCTCTTATTGCTAAAGCTAACATTTCTAATACAATATTAAATAGTAATGGTGACAGTGGGCAGCCTTGTTTCACTCCTGATCTTATTGGGAATGGTTTTAGTTTGTCTCCATTACATATGATGCTTGCTGATGGTTTTAAATAGATGCTACTGATCATTTTAAGGAAAAGCCCATTTATTCCTATACTCTCTAGTGTTTTTAATAGGAAAGGGTGTTGGATTTTGTCAAAGGCTTTTTCTGCATCTATTGAGATAATCATATGGTTTTTGTTAATTTGGTTATTAATATAATTAATTATGCTGATAGTTTTCCTAATATTGAACCAGCCCTGCATCCCTGGTATAAATCCTACTTGGTCATAGTGTACTATCCTGGGGATGATTTTCTGTAATCTCATTGCTAAAATCTTATTTAAAATTTTTGCATCAATATTCATTAGGGAAATTGGTCTATAGTTTTCTTTCTCTGTTAATAAAAACAATTTTAAAAAGAGTTAGTAGGGATAGGAAAGACATGTATATATGTATATGTATGCATAAATATATCTTTTCTTAACTGCAGCTTACTTAGGGGTGGGATGAAAGGGAGAAAAAAATCAAGTAAATAGAACAATTTACAAGGAAGTAAAGAAAAATGGACATTCATGAATATAATTTCATATATATATATACACACACACATATATATATATACATATATATATATATATATACTTTCTTGATCCATAATTTGTTATTATATATTTTGAATCCTCCCTGGTGTTCTGCTGGGCACATAACAATGTTCTATTTTGTTTTATATTCCTTTTCTGTTTTTCTTTTTTTTTTTTCAAATTAAATAAATAAAGATAAATAAATAAACAGAGATCCAGGTCTACCTTGAATAATGACAAAGATAATTAAGACATTATATATTTCAAATATTCCATCTTCCTTCTACCCACCCAAAGAATTATGTCTGGAGAAAGCCAAGAAAAATTTCTACTATTTTGTTATCTCTGCTCAATAAAAGAAGGATTCAGATGGCTAAATTTTAATGCTTCAGAGATGTCAAATATCATGGGGAAGTCAACAAAGAAACAGGCAAAACTCCCAAAACTGAATTAGATTGAAATATAATTAGGAGATATTTAACAAAATATATACAAATATAACATAACCTAGATAATTTTTATTTGTGGTTTTTCTAAATCAATATATAGCTTATAGGGATTCCTTTCTATTTAAGTTTGATTTTGTCACTAGGATCTCATTTTAAGGTTATATCACTCCATTCTTAACATTTCAGTGGCTCCCTTGTTCTCTAGTATCAAATTTAGCTTTTAAAGCTTTTCACAACCACCTGGCCCCAATTTAACTTTTCAATTTCATTCTATATTGCTCCTATCCAGTAATTCCCATTTTGACAAACTGGCCTTTTCTTTGCTCCTCACAAAAGCACTCTTATCTCCGCTCTGTGCCTTTGTATATTCCTCATACTTGGAATATGTTTTCTCCTCACTTCTGCCTTGTAGATATTCTCTCTTTCTTCAAGGCTAAATGTAAGCATCACCTGCTACATGTTGACTTTTCTGATCACCTCATTTAATAGTGCTTACTTTATCAAAAAACCTTGTTTTTTTTTTTTAACAATTCTGAAATTACTTATATTCATGCTCTTTATGATTATTTTGTATGTACTTAGGCATGTCCTTGGACTCCCATTAGAATATAAAATACTTTCTAGAAGAGAATGTTTCGTTTATTTCAATTTGAATCCCCTAGTGTTCAGTGTTCCACATATAGTAGTTGCTTAATAAATATTTGTTGATTTATTATAGGAATTGTCTCATCATTGAGAGTTCCTTACAACAATGAAATTTTAAGATCTGATACTAAAAACAAACTAACACAAACCCAAGAGACATTCATGGTAAACGGCATGTGAACCTGTCACTTTTTGGTATAATGTTTTAAAACTTATAATAGTTCAGTTATATAAAATTGTGCTTTACCATTTACATAGGTCTCTTCCTCAGAGCAACCCTGTGAGGTTGGTAGAGCAGATAATATTTGCCCATAATCACAAGAGTAATGTAGTATGCATGTCAATTTTGGGCAGGGATCCATTGATTTCAAGTCCGACATTCTTTCCACTGTACCTCACTATTCCAAAGCATTCTTTGTGTATTTTTTAAAAAGAAAAAAAAAAAAATTAGGTGTGGCACAGAGTACTTTACTATAAGGAAATGGTCCAGATTCTAGTGTCCCTTTTGTTACTAACTTTATGGCCTTGGATAGATCATTTATAGGAGATTATAATGCTAGTTATGCCACTCTCTCAATAAGGTTATTAATGTGAAGGAAAGAAAACAACTTAAAAATATCAGGATAGGCAAAATGTATAGTAGCATCCATAGATCTTTAAGTCAGTTTTGACTACTCACAGACTATGGAGTTCCATGACTCAAAATCACTGGAAGAATAGTAATATAAAAAAACAAAAGTGAATGAGAGATTCATAATGGGATTAAGTAGATTTCATTATATAGCCAGTGATAACTTGGATGTAAGTAACATAAGAGTAGAGGTGTTGATGTGTCTATAATCTCAGTATTACAATCCCATCATTCCTCACTACATGTTCCTGAATTTACAATCACACTCTTAGGGTTTTTGTTTCCTCATTTAAAATGGATTGAGAGAGATAAAACTATATAGCCTCCCAGATTTCTCTGGCTCTAAATCTATGACTATGAATAAATCATAGCATTGTGGGAAAGAGCTATTGCTTTAAGCCTCTCAATTTATGGATAAAGAAACTGAGTCTTAAAGAGGCCAAGTGATTTGACCAAGGTCACACACAGATAAAAATATATGGGATTCTAACCCAAGGTGTCTGACTTCTTCCTAGTTTACTACAATGTGGCTAGTGTGGTTAGGCATGTCATTCTTTTGTGCTTGCTTCTTTGCCAGATACCATTTTAACTTTATTTTGATTGTGAACAACCATCTATAAGGGTTTAAAGAATTATTTTCCAATGAAGGTTAGCTAAATAAAGACCAATTCTAGGCAGGATACTACAGTCCACAAATATCCCACAGACTGTTCCTTGAAAAAAAAAGATCATATATATAACCATTTATCTACTTGACACAGGTGAATAGAAAAGAAACTTCATTTCATTCACTACTGACAGTGAATCTTTTATGGGAAGGATAGGCTAATAACAAATGAGGATCAGCTTGTAGATATGTTTATGGTTATAATGTTCATTAGGCTCCTTTATATGGAAGGCAGTTTTCATCTTTGCAAAGCTAAAATTAATTGGGAAGGATCTACTGGCAATTTTTTTTTTTTAATGAATGGTGCATCTCTTCCTGAACCATTACCCCTCCCCTCACTGATGCTCTCTGGCAGCCCAATTGCTTTGTGCTTCTCCTTATGCTACCAGAACATTCAAACAAAATAAAGCTACCCAGACAGGCAAAAGAAGGCAGGCTCAGAATTAATGAGGAAAATTGGATTGTATTTCAGAAGTGGTACTCTCAATGCTCTCAAAGTATTTCTTGCTGCAGAAATCCATTTATTCAACTAATAATGTCATGTTAATATGAATCATTATTATAGCGAAAAAATGAAATTATAAAAACTCAAAGGGCAGTGAGAAAAAAAATGGAAAAATGTGCAGTAGTTAAAAGCATCCTGTATAGCATGTTACTAACCATGACATTCGTGAGGACATGAGTAAAAGGACAACATGGAATGAGAACAAATAATGAGATGAAGTGGTCCATTAGTAATCCTGAAATACTAAAAGAACAAGATGATTTCCAGAATACTGGGCAGATCCTCTGTGAAAAACTTGTGGAAATATAGGGACAAGAAACCAGAGAATAAAAAAGCATGGAGGAATTATAATTTGAGTCAGTGGGTATTATGATTATACCAGTAATCTTATGAATTAATCAAAATTTTAAAGTCAAAACAAAACAAAAACCCTGTGGTTTGATTTACAGAATTACATCCTCCCAAAACTGGAAGGGACTTCAAAGATCATCAAACCTAGCCTGCACCCAAAGAGGATTCTTATTGTATAGCCCTGACAAGTAGACATCCAGCCTTTATCTGAAGATCCCTATTTACATCACTTCCCAAGGCAGTTCATTTCTACTTTTGGAAAAGTGATACCTAGCTTTCACATCATTCAGCACTGGAAGAAAGCATATGACATTTGGCATAAAACTAGACAAAAAAAAAA